>KL274972.1:0-11905 GCA_000699545.1 Podiceps cristatus
CTCTCTTCATCACTTCATCTTTTTCAGCTGAAGAGTTTCTCCCAGCTGAGGCTCCAGTGGGAGAACTGTGAGGAGCAATAACAACCAGACCTCACTCCTTCCCCTTGAACGCTGCCCTGCTGTTACCATGGGCCACCACAGCTCTTTTACTGCCTGTAGCACCAAACAAAAAGCTGCTTGGGTTGCGCTCGTCAGCTGTAGCATCAAACAAAAGGTGCTTGGGTTGTATTCTTCAGCTGGAGATTGGGTTGTACCCTTCCTCTCTAAGTGCAGAGAGACTTTAAGCACTTAAAGATCCCTGGACCACTCATTCACCCACTACTGGAAAGAGGCATAGAATCATAGAAAGGTCTGGGTTGGAAGGGACCCCAAGGATCACAGAGTTCCAACCCCCCTGCCACAGGCAGGGACACCAACCTCCCGGCCTGGAGATACACAAGGTTGCCCAGGGCCCCGTCCAACCTGGCCTTGAACACCTCCAGGCATGGGGCATCCACCCCCTCTCTGGGCAGCCTGTTCCAGCCCCTCACCACTCTCTCCGTAAAAAACTTCCCCCTAATATCTAATTTAAACCTTCCCTCCTTCAGCTTCAATCCATTCCCCCTTGTCCTGTTATTGTCTACCCTTTTAAAAATCAAGGGATATGAAGAAAAGTCTGGAGGTAGAATAATTTTTCCCCTTTTTAATGGCAGGCACTCTGAATCATAGCCACCATATGTTCACACAGGAACACAAGCCTCTCCTCACATCAGCATTTTGGGTTTTAAATCATACCCAAAGTACTGCAGATGTAACTTCTTCAAATCAAAAATTGCTCTGCATGTCCAGCTCCATGTTGTTAAATGTCCACGTCCTGTGCCGTGTATATACATCATGACTCAGGGCCAGAAATCAGTAGATCTGCTACCCGTATCCTGAGAAATAGATCTGCCCATGCATATAATGTTTCCTGGTGGAGAAACAGGACATACAGCCATATTTCTCTCATGCATACCTTGCACGACTAGTTTGGCTCTGGACTGGGCATCACCGATGTCGCAGGTATAAGTGTCGCTGTCGCTTTTCTCCAAGTTATTTATGGTCAGCTGCAGGACTTGTCCTTTCTGCGTGATCTCGTACTTTTTGCTAGCCTTGAGTTCAGCTATGCCTTTCCTCCAGACCACGGAGGATGCGGTTTTCTCACTCTGGCACATAAAAACTGCAGTTCCACTTTCATCGACTTTTAGATCTGAAAGTTCCTTGACAAAATAATTAGGTTTTTCTGTAAGGGAAAAAAAAAAAAAATATAAATATACATATATACACACAGAGAGATTTGTTTCCCAAAGAAGTCCTGTGCATACAGAGTGGTCTTGAATCTCCTCTGCCCCCACTTGCAGAATCATCGAATATAGAGATGGAAATGATCTAAGATGATCACCAGGTAAAATATCAGATAAAATATTTCCAGAAGATACCTGGAAAGTTTAATGCCATTGTCCAGGTGCTGGTGAGCTCTTATCTGGCAGACTGCATACAGTTTTGATCACTCATACTCAAAAAAGACTAGTTCAAACTGCCAGTTTTTATTGGCTCATTACATAGCTCATAAGATTCTTCAGTACCTACAAGGTGATTTTTCAGAGCTTTTTTAAAAGCTTTTAATCCATGATGTTTTTTGAAAACTAAAAATTGATGCTGCTTAGGAATATAGAATAACATCTCCCACAGGTTTCAGTTATTTATAGAATCACAGAATGTTTTGGGTTGGAAGGGACTGCTAGCGGTCATCCAGTCCAACCCCCTGCAGTGAGCAGGGACACCATTACCCAGATCAGGTCGCTCACAGCCCCGGCCACCCTGGGCTTGAATGTTTCCAGGGATGGGGCCTCCACCACCTCTCTGGGCAACCCCTTCCAGTGTTTCCCCACCCTCATCGTAAAGCATTTCTTCCTTATATCCAGCCTAAACCTGCCCTGTTTCAGTTTAAAACCATCACCCCTTGTCCTGTCACCACTGTCCCTACTGAAAAGATTCTCCCCCTCTTTCCTATAGGCCCCCTTTAAGCACTGACAGGCCGCAGTCAGGTCTCCCCGCAGCCTTCTCTGCTCCAGGCTGAACAAGCCCAACCCTCTCAGCCTGACCCCTTTTACCCCAGCTTCTGTACATGCCAGCCCCTACGCGTGCTTCAACTGACCTTGCACGGTGATCTTGGCTTTTGTTTTGGAGACCTCTGTCTCACAGGTGTACTCCCCACTGTCCTTGACCGTGGAGTTATGGATGATCAGAATGGCCCGTGTTCCCTCTTGGTGCAAGTCATATTTCTGGCTTTTTCGGATTGCTTTGCCATCCTTGTACCACCTGATGCTCGCATCAGGCTTTGACAATTCGCAGCTCAGGCTGATGTCCTGCCCCGCTGCTGATGTTTTGTCCTCCAGCTGTTTTGTAACCTCAGTAGGTTTTTCTGTAAAGGGAAAAAAATATTAAAGGGAACTTTGAATAAAAATCATGGTCATGGTCAATATGTGGTTGGGGTTTTTGCAATTCAAATATCCAATATGTTTTCACATTCCCCAATGAATTATTCATATTATGCTAGGGAATAGAGGGAAAATGCAGTCTTGCTCTTCAGTACATATTAATCACAGTTATGGGCTCTCAGTGAATATTAATGATTGCTTACAAGGACTGAGGACTTGTCCTGATGGCATCCGTTTCAGGGGATGTCATTTTGTCGGCACTGAAGCTACTGCGGGCGTGCAGTTTTGGTGGGATCTACCTCACTAAACAGAGATATCTAGGCTAGAGAGATATGTCGCAGAGGACTCAGTCCAGGGCCACTCTACAGCCAGCAATAATCTGCTAAGTACATGCAAAGGACTTCAAAGGACAATTTATTTTGTCCTAAATAGGTCTAACTGCAGATGATGAACCATGTCTGAAAAATGCCTATTTATTCTCTCCACTGACTACCCAGGGCTCTTTGGGTGATTATCCCAGATGTACACATTCTGGGTAGTAATTGTACAATTACACAACCCAGAGCATTCTGCAATTCTCAAACATCTATAAAGCTTTTAAGCCTTTCACTTGTTTTTAAGGAAAAAAATCTCTGTGTTTCAAGGCTGCTAGAGAAGGCAGCTGTTCACTTTGATCATAACAAGAGCTTGCCCTCATGGTTTACTGATGCATGTTATGAAAAGTTACCCAAGAAATCAAACCTCAGAACCTTTCTGATCCCATTACCTTTCACAACCAGAGAAGCCTTGGAGATTAGGCCACGGGCAGTGAAAATAACTTCCCCAGCGTCATCAGGAACCACACTTTTGATACTGAGCGTGTATTTCCGACCCATGTTAGAGGCTCTAAATCGCCCACCACTTTCCACTTTGCTCCCATTCAGTGTCCAGTTGAAGTCATCGATGCTTTCATGGGATAAAATACACTCAAAAGTGCAATCTTCTCCCTCATGGATTTCAGTGTTCTTCAGCCATTTGGTGATGCCAATATTCAGTTCTGGGAGACAAAAAATAGGTTAATACCAGGAGAAAAGGCTTTTATGATTGATATGAGTTATAATTGACATGCTTATCTCATCAAACTGGTTTATCTACTGGATTGGCAGGACAGCACTGCATTCCTTACAGATGTAGTTGAAACGGGAAGGATTTCTCAGATATTATCCACTCAAAATCACCACAAAGTTATAGAAAAGGGGACATTTGAATCTCCTGGCTTTGTTCTGCAAGGACTGCACAAAGAACAGCTCAATTGGTGGAGAAGAGTCAAGATTCAATGAGCTAGAGGGGAGAAAAGCTGTCAGACAGGAAGTCTCTGGGATGGTGTGTGAGGTTTTTCTCTACACTGATATGAGAAGTGGGATGTTTGTATTTGTTAACTTGTTACCATCCTACTCCTTCTGGTGTTCAAATCAGTCAAATTCAAAATTTTTCTCATTATCAATATGACTTTGAAAGCCACGAATCCTCCTCTTTCCTTCAAGCAGCCACAAGGATGAGAGAACAGGCTGAGCTGCTGGGTTCTTCAACAATATTGTCCTACTTTTGTATACCCACAATGGACTCTGAATTAATAGCTGAAAAATATGAAACACAAGCTGCTTGGGTTTGGGGGGGGGGTTGGGGTCTGGGGGTTTTTTGGTGGGTTGGTTTGTTGTTGTGGGGTTTGGGGGGTTTTTTTAGAAATTATTTGCTCTTCTGGGAGGATTTCTGCATCCTAGGAATGTTCATTGAATGTTCATTGCTCATTCTTGACACACCATTTTCACTGAAGCACCAGATCTACTTAGAAAGAGTAACAGGGATTGTTCAGACATCATCATGTTATATGAAGCTCATGAAGGAACAGGTGTCAGACAAAGTGACCAAGTCCACCCATATTTGCAGGACCCCTTGACTGGCCATCATGTACAATACTTACCCCGAACACTGACTTTTGACTTGGCAACATCAGTGCCAATATCACATGTGTATAAGCCTGCATCTGTCTTTTCGAGGTCATGGATAAGGAGGCACAGGGTCTTCCCAGACTGTATCTGCTCATACTTGTTACCAGATGTGAGGTTCACACCATCCTTTTTCCAAACAGGTTTGACCTTCTCTTTGGAGACTTCACATTCCAGTTTAATTACACCTCGCTCCTCACCAAAAACGTCATCCAAGGACTTCATGAAGACAGCAGGCTTCTCTGAAGGTTAACAGGCAAAACAGAGAATAACCAGGATATTTGAGACATTTTCAATTGCTACCAAATATTTAAAGAGAGCTTAAGTAAACCCTTGGCAATGCTGATGATACCAACGCAGAACATAAAGCAGTCTCACTCCTCGTGATTGGTGAAGGCCTAGTGAAGGCTAGAGGGACAGCTTCGCTCTTCTATGGAATAACTACTCAACAATACAGACTAGATTTAAGGAAGTTCTTGTCTGCATTGTGGAGGAACAGAAAACATTCTCTGGGAACATCTTTTCTCTTTGCAGCTGTCTGTAAGTGGAAAGGAGTCAGGTAGGTAGAAGAAAAATGTGTGAGCAGAAGTAATTGGGATGTAGGTCTTCTAAAGCCAGAGAGTTGGCACTGCCTTTTCATGAAGAAGCAGCATTCATGAAGTAGGAGCAGCAATAAAAGGATGTTAAAAGGATGTCCCAGACATTCTCCTCACTCTCCTGAACATTTTTGCTCTTGCTTCTTTGTTTTACTGATTCCCTTTATCAAATTCAAAACATATTTGACACTGAAGATCTTTATACAGAGGAAATTTTTGACCAGATATAAAAAAGAAGGAAGAGGAAATCCTTCAGACTCTAAGTAGATAAAGAGTCAGATTATTCAGATACTCTGGGAAGAAAAAATTAGTCCCTATCAGAAGGCAAAATGCAAAGGAAATCAGAGGCGTGATTCTCTGAGACTCAGAGCAATTTTCAGAGAACAGCTCAGAACATTTCCCACTCATCTTTTCAGATACATCAAGGAGTTAATTTAGGATAACAAATAACTATGATTTACCTGAGCATGCATGTACAGGTGTGTTGCTAAAGAAAACGTGATTTTGAAATTTTGGTGAGAGTTTTGTCTCATGTTTCTAACATGCCATAAAATAATTCACACAACTTACTGTGGCTTAGCTGATGCACAAGAACTGTTAAACCACAGCAGCTCCGATGTGTGACCAAACTTTAGGGCACATTAAGGACAGTAGCAAACTGCCTTCTCTTTGCTGAATCAGTCCAACTCTAGAACTGATGTACTGGAAGGCGTGCGCTACCCTGGGAGGTACATTGAGGCTCAGCTCCTTGCAGACAAAAAACTTTATAAACAACAGTTTATAGACTAGATACTGTTAGAGACCTACAAGTAAAGGAAATTGCTCTTGAGACTATCCTGATGACAAGTAAAGGGATGCTAAATAGCTATGGAAAGTTTTGGCAGGAGACCAAAACAGTCTTCCTTAGAAAAATAATCAGTTACAGTAAAAACCTAGACTGGAAAAAAGCCCTTGCGCACTTGTTACTCGGCTCCAGAGGGGTGAAGATTATGAGCAGGATTGCTGCATGGGTATGGTAAATATTTGCATCTGTTATTTACATTCAGGAGGTGCATGATCACGACCCACCTATCACCTTCAGGCGCACGCTTTCTGACACTTTGTCCGACTTCATTGTCACTGTGCCAGCATCCTCAGGCTTGACGTGCTTCATCGTCAGCGTGTAGCAATTGCCAACGTTCCTGATGTCATTGAAGTTGTTGGTGTAAAGGAGGGTGCCATTGAGAAACCATTCCACATCCTCATCATCGTGAGACAGCTCACAGGAGAAGACAGCAGAACTCTCTTCCTCAATTTCCACATCCTGCAGATGTTTGAGGACTTGTACGTTGCGGGCTGTAGGAAACCAAAGTGCATCATCACCATCGTTGCCATAAAAGAGTACTGCTACCAGAAACAGATTTCATAGTGTTTAGAGTTCATTAGAAGATTTAGGCTGAACTTCTGTACACCATGAGTCATTACATTTCATTTATTTGTTTCTGCATTTGGTGCAACAAAACCCCATCCATTAAGATGACCTCCAGAGCCTTCAATTCTCTTTTTACACATAAAACTGTTTTGTCTTCTTTTTTCTTTCTGATTTAAAAATAAGTCTTTCTAGAATGGTAATAACGTTATAGTGATGCCTAAATGCCCCGTAGAGCTCCAAACGCTGTATGCTCGTCACTGCACACACACACACACACACTTTATAACTAAATTAAAACTGACTCTCTGCCAGGAAAACATAGAGGATGAGGTTTTGGCCACAAACAGCAAATACAAAGAGATTAAGCAATTTGCTCGGTTTTAGGGAGCAACAGGAATTGGATTCTTTTCTTTTCCAGTCCTTGGCCAGAGGTTTCTCTTTACAGATCCTCCAGTCATGAAATGCCATTTCTCAAGGACCAGGTAGCTCAGAGGAGGTTTTGGGAATATTACATGATTTTGACTTTGGATGAACCTCTGCAAGGCCAAACTGTTACCAAGAGCTGCTCCCTGGGCTTCTGGAAATGATTCCATGGCTCATCTCCAAGTCTTGTTGAAAGTGACACAGTGATCATCTTTTCCTATAGTTTCACCAGCGGTGAAGAACTAGCTAAAACCAGTGCCATACCCATATGAGGTAGAACATCATTATGAGTAAGATATGTACAGCATGTCTAAAAGCTGGCAGTGGTCAGGAAATGAAAACCACAACCAAGATCACCAGAACCAGAGGCCTGCAGTAGTTTAACATAAAGGACTTTTTTAGCTAGACATACCAGAGTTCTAGTTCCTCGGATGGAAAGGAAACACGCCTTGAGAAAGACACGCAAATTTCTGCCTTACCCAAATGGTGCCCTTCCACGTGCATAACCTACGTCATTGCAAGTGCTGGATTTCAGTGGCATGGAATACCAGCACAGAGCATAATAGAGTCAGCTTACATAAGATACTGCATTTATATAAAATCAGCAGAGGATAACCGTGGGAATCTACCTCTACTCAAGAAGAGAAACCCGGAGTGAAATACTGAACCATAAAGACATGCAACAGGCAAGCTCCTTTGCTGCAAACCACTCGTACCTTCAACGGTCAACGTGGCTTCGGTCTCTGCGTTTCCAGCCCTGCATTTGTACACGCCAGCATCTTCGGGCTTCACCTTTAAAATCTTGAGCTCTGCTGAATGCTGCTCCCGCTTGATTTTGTACTTCTCAGAGGGCTCAATGGGCGTGTGGCCCTTGAACCACTTCACAACCTTTGGAGAAGGCCTGAAGTCGCAGGACAGGATGACCGAATGGCGTTCCAGAGCTGTCTTGTCCTCCATCTTCCTGGTGATCTGTATGTGGTAATCTGCAAAGCAGGGTTGGGAAAGACAAAAGGATCAATCTGAAGAAGAGGAAAGTTTCTAATCTGTACCTCATGCCAATTAATTTCACGTATGTCATTCACAACTGTTTTGTGAATTGCTCAGATGATGCTACATGCTTCTGTTACAGAGCTGACTTGCTTTGAAGCTAAAACAACACGATGATCTATAGGGAATGCTGGTTTCTATAAGATAATACTGTATATTAACTACCAAATGCATGGTCTAGTTCTGGTTCCGTGCTTACTGAATTGCTCTCTAATTGAAGTTTTTATTCAAGTAAGAGCAAATTAAAACAAGGACTTCAGAATGTGACTGGAGATGTTTACTGTGGTGACAGCAGAAGATAAAAAGCCTTGAAGCTTTGTCCCAAATCAAGTCAATGACAAAGTGGATTAAGGAAATGAGCTATCAAAGTTGTCTAGTTCAGAAATGAGACAAAATAAACTGGCAAATTTCATCTGTTTTGTCCTCTTTGGTAAAGTCAAGAAGACAAAATAAAATAAAAAAAAAAAAAAAAACACAAAAAAACCACAACACTAACAACAAAACCAAAACACAGTCTTAGTTCAATAGATTTGATTACCAGGCACATCAAACTCATTTAATCAGATCCTTTCCTAAGACATTACTGTCTCATTTTGTGCATCCAACATTGCGCCCAACCACTTGTAGTTAGGAACTAAGCAGATCTTCCAGGTACACACACTTTTCTAAGACCCCAGCCAGTAGAGCCGGCTATTAGACACTGTGAAAAACTACTTTCCAGGGACTGTGAGAGGGAGGGTCTTATAATTCAAGCCAAGACGTGTCACATTACCTCTGACAAGTAGGTTTGCTGTGGATTTTGATTTGCCGATGGAGAACTGAATGGTGCCCGTCATATCAGTACTGGTTTTCACTATTGTCAGCCTGTGGATGGTGCCTTCTTGCTGCATGATAAAGTTTCTGCCAGCCTGTAAGACTTCGCCACGCAGAGACCATTTGGGGGGCTTCACAGATGGAATGGATATCTCACATTCAAACTTGGCTTCTTCAGGCTCTGTCACATCCTCATCACACAACTCCTTTACAATATTAATAGATTGCTCTGGATGAAGGATAGAATGGGAAAGCAGGGATTTAGGAGTCATGAAAGAACTCTTATTAGCATCCTGCACACTCATGCTATCTTTATTGCACTTGAACACTGCACTTATTGGCTCAAAAGACCTTAAAATATATATATTTTTTTTTCCATAAAAATAAATATATTGCATGTCACATACATTGCTGGTCACAGCAAATGGAAAAGAAGGTTCATTGAAATGCAAGTGTTGATGATAATAGGAAAGAATTTGGCTAGCTACAGCAGCTTTTCTCTGAACAGCAAACTTTCTCTAGTACATCTGATAAACTTCTCTGGAACAGGAATTTTCTTAAAAGAATGTACCATATATTTATTTTATAGGATGTTCCTGCCCTTATAATCCTAAAAGGAAGCAATATCAATGATCTTTGGAAGAAATCAACGCTGAATTAAAATAGTTTTTAAGCGGTATTATGGTTTTCAAAGTAAATGACATGTGCTTTTTGAATCAGCCAATCCTCCTTCCAATGCATCCAGGAGGGAACAAAAAAAAAAAAAAAAAAAAAAGTTTACTACCTTCAACAAAGAAATTAGCACTGCTTTTGTCATCAAAGGCATCACAAGTGTACGTGTCTTCATCTTCATAATCTGCATCGTTGATGATGAGTTTCCGATAGACACCATCGCTCACCATTTCGTATTTGCCACTAGGGTGAATTTCAATGTCCTTTTTGTACCACCTAACTTTGGCGTTGGCACGAGACACCTGGCACTCCAGGAATCCCCGATGTTTTTCAAGAGCAATCTTATCTCGCAAAGGCTTCACAATTTTTACAGGCAGCTCTAAAAGGAGTTAAAAAAAAGATGGAATTATCAGAACATGAATGATGCCACTTAAATACCCATTAGCAATATTTCTTTTATGGTCAGTTATGTGGATGATGACAGGAATTTCCACTGCGCTAAGCACTCAACTAACACACAGAGCAAGTGAAGAGCTAATGAAAGGAAAATATTTTATCCCTATTTTACCACTTGGATAGCTGAACTGCAGAGGTAATAGGTAATGTACCCAACACTGCACAGCAGTGCTATGGCAAAGCCAGGGGCTGATCTCAGATTTCCTGAGCTCCTCATCAGCGTGTTAATTCAAGTGTCTTCCTTCTCTCTCTCTCACACTGTGAGTTAAACACAAAAATAATGCTGCATTCTTTTTAAACATACCCCTGAAAGACAATATGCACGAGAAAGTCAAGCTACAGCTTTTTCTTCCTCAAAGTTCAAACGCAATTTTTAATGTCTTAGGGTACAAAATCAACCTTTTGAGAAAATAAACTGTGATATTTAGCAAAAGCAAATTCCCAGCAGTAAGGCTGTTATTTCGCATGCAGTAAGTTAGGCAGGAGTTTTTATTTCCTTGAAAAATCTAGGTGTTGTTCAACCTTCTTCACATTAAAAGTGCGGGAAGTCGGTTGGTTTGTAACATGAGAGAGCTTAAGCAGTATTGGCATGAAAAGCATAATTACCTTTCACAGTAAGCTGGGCACGAGATTCTGCCTTTTCCGCTACAAATTTGATCTCTGCCGCATCTTCGACTTGGACGCGCGTGTAAGTCAGCGAATAGGTCTTTCCTAAGAACAGACACACAAGCAGACATGGCTTCCCCTGAACAAAGAGCTTCGCTCTCCGAGGCACACTGCCAGGTCGAGCATCGCTCATCTGGTTTCAGTGCATCCCCCCCGGCTCTCACGACAGCAAGGCCGACCATTCCCCTATGCCTATGTCCCTGTATCAAAGGATAACCTAACCTCAGCTCCTTCAAGGACTGATCAAATGTGGTCCCCACCATCTGGAAAGCCCTTGAAATAGCAGGATCCCACCCGCTATCAGATGATACAAATTCCTACCCACTGCTGGCAGCATGGGATGGTGGGTGACACCATATTGGCCTTAAAGTTTCCACCATGTCACTGTCCCAGCATAGCTGCAGCCCCAAAGCACAAGGGGAACTCTCTGCTAGACCTTCTTAACTTGCTTTTGAAGGTCAGACCCTTCTGCCTTGTCTCCAATACCAGCACCTACTCCAACCCACCCCCATTCAAGAACAGGATCCCTCTTTTTCATCCTACCGTCTTGACGCATCCTAATATTGTCAGCAGCCTTCAGCTTGTTGTCATTTTTGTACCATTGAGTTTGGACCTCATCATGTGAAATCTCACAGACGAAAGATGCACTTTCGTATTCATTCACTTCCACATCTTCCAGTGGTTTGACAATCCTGATATCTCGGGCTGTGAAATCATAGAGGCAAATATTTATTTAGGGTTTCTCTGTAACTGAGTATGGTGTGTTTACCTTCTGCATAATTGCACAGACAAAAATGGGGCTTGTTTTATTCTCGACCATCCTCCCTTCCTGGATAGTTTGTCTCTTCAACACAAATATATTTTGTGTTTGAACCTACAGGTAGAATTACCAGCTACAGTGGAGCTCCCTGCAAGAAGATTTTATGGATGCTGGAATTTTACACAGGTTTTAAAAGAAGTTATAGATGTTAACGAAAGAAAATCTGCTAAGGAAAACTAAACACAAGCCTACAATCTCTTGTGTCACTATAAACCTGTCTTATTCACATGCCTCTCTGCATGCTCTCCTCTGACTCCCCAGGTTGTGCGTCTGGACTGTATCAGCCACGAGGACCTCAGCCATGTGTTTTAGCTAGCAGATACCTTTTCTTCAGAGTCCACTGAGCTCAGTATAATCCTCTAACTCTGCAGCTTTGCACCAGTTTCTGTTAGAACTGACCCATATTTCTGTGCTACTGCAGCCCTTTCTTTTTGAAAGGGAAGGCCTTGATACACCTTGGATTAGCCTCAGGAGCAGAGTGCAAATGCAAACCAGCCAGCATTCAAATAGCAACCCACCCTGATCGCAAAGGCAGGGAGAAAAGGGGGGGTTCAGCA
>JMFS01080350.1:0-21826 GCA_000699545.1 Podiceps cristatus
CTGCAGAAGAGCTATTACGGGCCTAGGGATTTCAAATATACCTAATTTAATATTCTCTATAATTAAAATAACATTTAATGCCTTTCATCCAGGATTCCTGATCTGTTGGTATGGTTCAAGTGGCTTAAATGAAATAGTTTTATTTTGGACTCACTGTCTCCAAGCAGTATTAACATCCTGAAAGATACATGGTAAATTGTCCCATGGATATCCTTTGGCTGGCTCCTCTGGAGACTGAAGAGACTATTTTACATGGTGTTTATTTTTAAAATGTTAGCAATAGACTACTGCTTTTGTCTTTTTTATAATAGTGTTCTTTTGCAAATCGGATGATCTTTACAGCATTGTCTGGTTTTATGAGGTCTAGTTTACTTCTACTGTCAACCAAGCTCTGGCATATTTCCTGAGATTGCTTTGTTGAATTATGTTCCGTTATTTTTTACTTCCTTTAAGAAGCGCTGTGCCTAGAGGACTCTCTTCTCTCACACTAGCTGTCAATACCTACATACAGTTTGCTTCTGTAGTTCTTAATATTTTCTGCCTCTTCTGTAAGGTTTTTTCTTCCTTTTAAAAGCAATTGTTTTTCTCTTTAGCTATTGCATGTCCAGTTCACTATGTTTGTTCTGCTTTCAAATTCCTCAATTTCATCTGAAACCTGCAGTTTGACATTCACAGAGGTCTTTAAGAAACTCAGTTTAGCTATCAGCTCGTGGTGTCCTCTCTTCAACAGGGAAGCATCTCCCTTTTTTCTGTCTTTACTTGCAGAGTAAGCCATGGCTGGCGAGCAATGTGTAGCAATGATCCCATGGATCTGTCTCTCCAAGATTATAATTTCCTAATGCATTTTGTTTGGGGAAAACAGTGTTTTAAAGTGTGATCCTTACATTCAGTAGCCTTTTCTCAAACAAAGCAATTTGGAAGTACCTCAGCAGCTGGGGAAGGACAGATGATGTGATGAACATCGATTACGCTTGCTTCACTTCAGAGCTAAAAACTCAGCCAGAATGCAAGTCTTTCACAAACAGCTCACAAAACCAGCCAGGATCTGTTGTATGAAAACATCTGCATTCTTGAAATTCATCTCCATCCCACACTCACACAAATGCTTCACTTTTGTAAGCGGAGAGGGAGAGGTCGTCTTTGCTCCAACCCTGCCACGCACATGCGCAGGGATAACCAGCGTCACCCTGCAAGAATGTGCCAGAATACAAAAAGCGATGCTCTATGCTTTCTTTGCAGGACACGGGGAAGGTGGTGTTTAATACCCAGTAGATATGAGTTGACAGAGTAGCCAGGGTGAGATAGCCTGGCTATTCAACATCTAACTCTGTGCAACACAGTCTGACTCCTGGCTGAGTGGTAAGCATTTCTTCTTTTAGGAAAAACAAATATAACTGTCAGTTAATATTTCCAAAGACTGCAATAAAGGAAAGAAAAAGGCATCCGAGTTAAAAGGGAGGGTCTGGGCCACCTGCACAGGCTGTAGGTCTACCTGCTTGACCTCAGGTGAGATCCCTCACTTGTAACATGGCTGTGGTTTTACCCAAACCCAAAGACACTAGCATAGCAACAGTTAGGAATCGTTAATAAAGAACTGTAGCTGTTTAACAAAAACCACAGAAAAACGCGCAATATACTTTATGCAGCTAAGAGGAAAAAAGAGTTCATTTGATAAAATAAACGCAGACATTCTTTGTTGCATAAATCTTTCCAAAGCTGAAACCTTGGCATACTGCAACCACTCAGGCGAAACCCAACTGTTAGAAGAGCTTTGACTGTTAAGAAACTGCTTGACTTGATCTTCAGCAAGAACTTGTCTGGGCATTTCCCTGGATTTCCTGAAATACCAGAAACAATACTGTAATAACAAGTTCCCTTTGAGGGGCGAAAAAGAAACCTGGACACACCCTTTATTCAAGCAAGACATTTATTACAATACATAATAAGGAAAGACTGGTTCGATGAATTCCCTCAAGTCATAATGACAGGTAGGAAGCATCAGAAGACGCTCGGTTCTCCTGCACACCCACACACGCACGTGTGCGCACACACACCTGCACACACACACACGCGCGTGCGCTCAGCAGCCATCAGACGCTCACACATCAGTTAATGCTCAATTTGTCTAACAGCCCTTAGTGACTGGGTGCGGGGAGGAGAAAGCATTTTCAGTTATTTCTCTATTTCATGCTGGTTACCAGCTGTAAATTATGCAAGAACAAGTTAACTGCACTGACTCTCCAAATTATTACTAGTCACTCAGCAGATCTGACATCCACCCCAGAGGAGCGCATCAACCTCCTACTGACTGCAAGTGAATGGAGAAGTAAGTAGGCACTTATCTCTTCTTTAATCTATCTCTCCAGTCAAGACTGATGATCATCTCACAAAATTAAGGAAAACACACTAAGCCATTAGTTGGGGAAAGAGAGGGGAAAAGCAAGAAAAAAGGGGCAAAAGAGGTACAGAAATCTGATAAAGACATGAAAAGAAGCTGACTAAAAGCAGTTCCTGTTGAACTTTTAAAACATTTATGTTACACCTTCATAAGAAGTGCAAGTTGTGTTCTTGAGAGCTACAGGGACCACATGGTTAATCTTGTTTTCATACATCCCTTTAACTAATTAAAAAATCAGAAGCTCTTATTTAGAGCTCAGTATTTTTAATATGCTCAGATAACACAATTAACTCGAGAAGAAAAGCATTTCAGTAAAGGTTGTACCTTGCTTATTCTGTAAGATCATGCTTCATATTAATTTTTAATCTAGATTCTTTTTGTGGGGCAACCCTCCCCCCCATATTTTCATTAAGTGTAAAGCTATGCCTTTGAAACAGAACATGATCATCTATTTCTTTCTCCTAGAGACAACACGTGCAAAGCTGTGCTAATATTTAAAGGTTTGTCAGACAAAGGTGACTCAATTTCACCAACACTGGTGTTAGACTACCTTTGCTGACTGATGATTAATATTTTCACATCTAAATCTGGATACAAAGCTAACAGTTTGAAAGAAAAGGCTTGCTACAGGTTCTTTCTTCCAGTGAGCATTGAAGAAAATAGTGTGCAGAGTAATAACACAGAGATACAGTGTTCAGCCACTTTGTATCTCCAGTTTCAGAGCTTCATTAAGATTATTTAATGATCATCTTTTGATGGCAATACTGGAGAAATCTAAATGCAATGGCTGCCTTCACAGGTCTGTCAAAGCTGAAGGAACTGTAGCGTCCCATTTGTGTCCCTGTTGAGTGGGGAGGCTTCAGCAGATCGGCATACGCAGCAACACTATGTGGTTTTCTAGGAAGGAGTTAGATTCATAGTCTCTTTATCAGTCAACAAAATTTGAGGAATGTCCTGAACTTAAATAAAACTTGCATGTAAGTAGTCTAATCTGTAGTCAATGACTTACAAAAGTGAAGAAATCAATGTTATGGCTAACATAAATCAATTCATCCATTCACTTGTATAGACCAGCGTCCCCCCTTATTGCCTGGAACCGAAACACCCCAAACACGAATTGAGTTACTCCTTGCTGTATTACATGAATCCCAGCAGAAGGTTATAACGATGAATGAATCACAGTTATATGTAAAGACAACACATAGGAGAAATCTGAAAGGAAGAGAATACTTTGTCATCTGAAGACTTGTTTACACTAGTTTTGTATTTACAAGCGTAATCTAGTGTTCTGCCTTTAATCAATTTTCTAAGCTTCAGATACACTCCTCAACAGACGTTCATATGCATACTGACATTCACCCTGTTTTCTGTAGGGTTGAAAAGATCAGCATGGTATTTAGAACATGTTTCCCTTTGGACCTTATTGTCTTATAATTGCAAACCCCTTAAATAAAGAGCAAAAGTCTGCTCGGCTAATTTGGAACATGAGTAATATTCACACTGACAGCTTTCATACGTAGCTTTTTATGTTTTCCTTTTTAAATGCAGGTCAAATACAGAAAACATGCAAAGATTAATTTTTAATTGCTCAGATGTTTTCAATGCCTGCAGAATCTTTTCAACTCTCCATCCTCCTATGAAACAATTTTGATGGCAAAGGTCAGTATCTTCGTGACCAAAGGGAAGATGTTGACCTGCCTGCAGGTGACCATGAAGAGGGGAGAGCTGTGAAGAAGTAGTCTGGGCTCAGAAACAGCTACCTAAAAGGACACTTAACAGTCTGAATGCACTTAGCAGTGCTTACTCACACAGCTTCTTTTGCTTACATAAATGCATATTAAAACCTAGAGCTACAGCAAAACTACTGAAACAACTGACTTAGACAAGCTCTAATCTCATCTATGAATTCCTGTGTCTTTTAAAACACAAGCGATATCATAAATTTATGCAAATATCACTATTTCCACAATGTTGTTCTGCACAGGTTTACCTGAATGTAGAGCAGAGACTGTAGGTATGCTAGTGGGAAAGTCTACAGTGAGCTGCAGACCACAAAAACCATTACAGATGGTATGTCTGCCTAAGCTATAAAACTCGTTTAATCAGATATGAGTAAAATCTGCTAATTGTGCAGTTCGTTACTGAGAATGTAAATTATAGTCCAGATGCATCAGACATTACTAATCAGGTCTGAAAATGGGTGTGGGAATACTTTAAAGAAATTCATTATATGGATTTGATTGCATAATACACAGGCATTCTGTGTTTACAGGCTGAATTACTGTGGGACTGAGCTATGTGAAGATGTCTTCAGGCTGATGTGTAAGGAGACAGAATTTCAGTCAACATCCAAGCTTCATTTTTCATTTCAGAAAACAATACATTGATTTATCCTTTTTTCCTAGAAAAGCCTTTGATTAGAAATGTCAAGACAGCATCAATAATTATTCAAAGATATGATAATGCAATACTAAACACCCATCTCTTACTGCCAAATACAGACTGCTTTAGGTGAACACAACTCCTTACAGTTCTGAAATGAAGTAAACACCACAAAAAAATCCCAGCACACACGAACAGAGATGTTCCTTATGCCTCAAATCAAGCTCTCTGCAAGCCTTAGGTACCAGCATGTCACTGCCCACTCTTAGTGAAGGCTGTTTCAAAATGTAATACCTCCCCCATGAGAACAATAATTACCTTTACCTTCATTTGTGAGCAAAGCTTTAATACCTCATTTGATCTTATCTTACCAGATGAGTGATAGGCCTATCATGTCCATGAATGAAAGGCAATCATCCCTCCTTACTACTGAGATATCTTATGAGTCCTCATCTGAGGAGAGCCACGCACTTTCCTGAGCTAAGCGAGGAGCTGGGAAACCTGCAGAAGCCCTGGATAGCTCATTTCTTCATCGTTTTTTCCCATTGAATCCATTCTGCTTGTTAGGTCCAGTACAGCACATTTGGCCTCAGATGACTGAAGGGCTACAGCCCACTGTCAGCAGGCAAAATTTTATGAATCATCGATTCATGAGTTTATTCCTGCATTGTAGAACTCTTTGCAGCCCTAAATTTGAACTAGACTTCTGAAAAAGGGCACATGGAGTTGAAAATCAGTTTGACTTTTCTAGAAGGAGCAGATCAAAAGTTTGATGACAACAGGTTGGAAAAACTGATTTGAGGAAAGCCTCAGGTTCTCCCCGGGGAGGATCGTGTTGTCGTTACGATTGTTTTAAGTGCACGGCTATAGCAGATTACTCATTTATCTTCCTGTGCAAATCTCTTGCAGGAGTGCAGACCGGCTGCACGCATTTAATACCTACAAGTATTAAAGCCTGTACATTAGCAAAGGCTATCACTGAATAATAGCTGGCAATAATAAAGGTTATCTCCTCTCTGAGCCCTGAACTGCTGACGAAATAGAGACAAGCGGGATCATTGACTCCAATTTCTCACCTTGTCTCTAGTTTGCGAGCTAGCTCTCCCCCTGCCCAAGAAGGGTGCAGGGCTGATACAGGTCCACGCACCATCTCCGCAGGTCTGAGGGCAGAGCCCTCAGGGTGGCTGCGCCAGAGCCGGGCACGAGCCCCCGTGGCCATGGTGGCCCCTCCGCAGCGCAGCATGGCAGCACCCCCAGCCTTGGCAAAACAGTACACGGTGTGAGGGGTGATGGCCTCTCACACTGAGAGCAGCACACTTCAATGGGAAAAGGAGGAGGAAAGGACAAGGCCTGACATTTCTTCCATTTTGCTGAGCTGGCTTTTACGCATGCTTTTACTAGTCCATGCATCGATCACTGCCTTATCTTTTACATACCATGCAACGTTGAAGAGCTCCGGATGGTAAGGTAGCTGGATTCGCATTTCTGTGATTCAATATCCAGGTCTCCAATTTTTAAGATCAGGCGTTTTCCTGGAGGCACTTGGATTTTTCTTTCACAAAGGGTGTAGTTTGGGTATGTCCCAGGATAGTTCTTGGATGCCAGGGTCCCGCTGTCTTGATACATCACCATGTGCCCACATCCATCCCCTGCAGTAGGAGAAGAAACAAGGAGGAGAAACAAAATGTATTCCTCAATTAAAAATGTGTAAGAAAACACTGGCCACATAATCATGTCTCACGTGAGCTTCCACCTTTGAAAAAAGTGTTTATATGTTCATTGTAATATGTTCAACTTAGATAACTAAAATGAATACAGTCATACTTCTCTTGTAAAGCAGTAGAAAGGAGGGATGGAAACATTCACAAACTAAGATGTATTGGCAGTCCTGTTCAAACGGAGTCTCTCTGGCTTTCCGTTTTACAGCCAAACCCTACTGAAAGCCTGAAGATGCAATTCCACCTGTAATAAGTAGGATCTTTCCTTAAATAGTTTTCTTCAAATGATCATTCCACATTTTATTTCCATAGAAATAGCCATCAGAGAGAGGGTAACTGAATCACACGTGAAAGCACAGGCATGATTTAACTGCGTACTATCATGGACCTGACTCATCTTGCTTTCTTGTTAGTTTTCCTGAGCCACTTGCACGATACAAAAAGCATGGGGTGCAAGGCAAAAACGCAACAGAGGATTCAAAAGTGGGATGTGCGTCGTTAATGGTACGTGGGCTGCTTCACGGTTGCGTGCCTGGAGACGCGAGTGTTTCTGCCTCCTTGCTCAAGGGGTGAGGGTAGGCACCCATAAAGTGTGTTTTTGCGGCACCGTGTAGGAGCCAGCTCGGCTTTGGAGCCTTTCCTTGGTGGAGAGGCGTCTGAGGAGCAGCTGCAGCAGAACCTGTGACAACAGGAAAAGGCACATGGGGAAGTGGGGTCTGACATGGAAAACAGGAAGCACCCACGGAGGGGAAGGAAGCAGGTATCAGACAAGAGACCTTGACTACTAAAGGAAGCAATTTTTACTGAACTATTTTAAAGTATACTGGTAACTTAAAATGTATATACTAAAGTTTAAGCCATTTTATTCCAATGAATCTTCCAAATAATGGAAACTATTGCAACAGTGGAACTAGTGCCGCATGTATGTGCACGTAACAGGCAGCCCTCAGTTTTAGGTCAGTTAAGGCATAGGCACTCTTTACATAGGAGTCTTGTATACTGTTATCCTTTATCACTGCAAAATTGAAGCTGGTCCCAGACGTGTTAATAAAATAAAGGATCCTGCAGAGCTAGGAATTCACAATGTTCATTTTGACTACCCAAAATTTTACTTTGGGGGATATTTTGGTTAAACTGTTTTGGTCTGTGCATTACAATTACTATCTGAATTTCCTTCCACAATCACAAGGAGAAAAACTTAATATTTTATAAGATTAGTTAAAAGTGAACAACTAGAAATGAAGTGTTGATAAAGAAACGTGCCATGCTGGGGGTTGAGGAGAAAGTGACATGCTGTGCAAAGATAAGCTCCAAGCTATCAAACTTTCACTTGTAACTATATAATTACAATGCCATTTCATCCAACTCACTCAATCGCTTTTTCATAAGCAACAGCATTTATTTTGAACCTTTATCATTATTACTAGCTTTGTTGCCTGCTATTTAATCTTGTTGCAGGTTCATGCCTGGAATAGAGGTGAATGGGAGACATAGATCCAAAATCATATCACCATAGAACATATTTAACATGTTTTTTCAGATGATCTTGTTCATATGTTTTAAAAAAACATCTGTTGTTCAAGCTTTTTATCCAAGCACTGTTGATTTCAGAATGCACAGGAAAATACTCAAGATGAAAGACAAACTGGCCTCTTAAATCATATTTCAACGGAAACATTCAAAAAAAAGGAATAAAATTATAAGGAGCAATACAGTACATGAACGATCAGCTTTCTGAACCCAGAGAGGGGTCCACAGGGGCAGTGTAAAACCAGATCACTTCCAGCAGGACACGGGACAACCTTGCTGCCTGTGTGGCCAACTGCTGTGTAGTAAAAAAGAACTGCCTGTGGCCTTTAATTTAAGCTGTGTGTTTCTAACTGTAAGCATTTACTTTAGCTGGGCTGATGAAAATAAAGTAACTACAATCTGGAGCTTGGTTTGAACTTAATCCTTATTGGGAGAAAACAAAGGGAAAAGTTACACAACCACAACAAAATGTTATGGGGATGACCTGCTTAAAATGAAAAGTCTAGTGTTCACATAGTCTTCATCTCACTGGGCGATGTTCTGGCCTGTGTCACCTCAGTACAATCCCAAGGATCTTCTATGATACAAAACTCTCCTCAAAAAGCTGAAAAGACATCGCTGCCATGGTAAGACCCTGACAACTGTCCAGGTCACAGAGCATTATATTTCTGCAGAAAGTGTACAGGCAAAACTGTGCACCAGAGACCTCAGCCTGCTGTCCTCCTCTGTCAAGGTTAAACAAGGTCTTGTTCCCAGAGAAACTCCTTTTTTTAAAAAAAAACCCAAACAAACAAACAAGCAAACAAAAAAACAAACCAGTCTGCCTTTGAGTCAAGCATTGAAATGTATTAACACCAGAACAACTTTTGAGCTAAGAAAACACAAATGCAGTTTGCCGACTTTTCACTGGTGGAGCATGGTCATTCAAACGCCCCGGCTGATGAGAGGCAAGCGCAGCATCACCCTGCGCCTGCAGCATCCCTTGCTGCCTCTGTCCTGCCTGCCTGCCTCAGAGGGAAAGGTCATGACAAAAGCTTGTTCTCCACAAGAACCGAAGCAATGTCCAAGAAGTCAGACCAAGTCCTAGTAATTATTGCTTCTTACAGAGAAGCCTGACTGCGGCTCTAAGTTTTGAGTTTCTCAGCAAGATTACCAAAGCAAAGAAAAATCTTACACTGAAATTTGCTGGAAAATGCACTCAAGGGGAAGAGTCTGAAGGTATAGAGGGAAAGTAGAGTAAAACTCGAACTGTTAATTCATTCAAAGAGAGATTTAATGACTAAATGTAGTAAAAACCTTATAAATATAACCCCACTATATACCAAGGGCTCAGAAATGGAGGCAAATCATAAGGAATTCAAAACGCATCCCTGATCACATTTTCAAATGAAAAAATATGAACAATACTACCATTAGTTTTGTTTTTATCATTATTTTTCACATGACATTTTGATTTTTGATAGAAATGTATTCACCAAACCTCAAATAGGTTTAGTTTAAACACAACTGCTTGTCCTTATGAAAACTATGGTTTAAATACCTGATGTCGCACTCCTTTCTATAGGCACAGCTCTTCTGGCTGGAACTATGTGTATTCAACTGGTCAGTTCAATGCAGGGTTTCTTGCTAACACTAAGTTTTCACATAGCGTTATTCCTGAGAACTGCTTTCTGTCACCCCATTTGGCAAGAAGCTGACAGCCTCGCCTCAGACATCCAGGTTTCATCACTTCTCACTGGACGGGAGCAAAGCAAAATATTTGAACACAAGATGTTCAGCAGCCAGAAAGTCTAAACACACTTAGATTTAATAAAATCTCTCCTCAGCACCAGGCGTTACTAAAAGCACATCAAACATGCTTTGTAAAGTGAGTTCCCACGGGCATTTGAATCAAGATCAAGATCGTTGTCTCTGGATCACAGGCTCCCGCCTGTTGGCCTATGTGCAGGTTATACCAAAGATCACACAGTGCTGGAATTAAAGCTGTTTACCACAGATAAAAATAGTCTCCTATGGCAGACGATGGAAATAACTCCCCAAGAAGTGAGAACTACAACCGACACCTTCTGCCGCAGCAGCGGGCACACCGCTCACACCTTGCCCTCTCTCACATGGTGCTCACCGAGAGCAGCGCGTGCGTGTAAAACCAACCCTGGGACCCCGCCAGAAGACACCAGTGCATGTCCCTGTGCAGAGGGCAAGAGGAGGTACCAGGTGGCTGGCAGGTAGTACCATTTCCCATCCTCAGACACAGGCGTGATGGACGTGCGTGGGACGAGGAGGAGTACCTCCAAGCAGCTGCATCAGGGCCGGGTCTGACCACAGCTGCTGGCTCACGGGCAGGAGGGCCCCCTCCAGGATCCAACCTGCTCAGGAAGGACAAAGGTGATGATATCGATGCCCATGAATGAGCTCTGGCCCTACACCGTGAGCTGCCCTGAGCATGGCCCCTGACAGATATTATGGCTTTAGTAAAACAGTGGTGGTCCCAGAAGCAGCAGAGTTAGAGATTTCTGAAAATAATTCTGGTCCCTTCCTGTACCCTCCTGGCACACAAAAATCACATGGCTGGGCTGACTCTCTCCTCTCATCTCTTCCTAAGCCCAGTGCAGAAGCTGAGCCCTGGCCTCTCACTCCTCTGCTCCCTGGGCTTTTCCAGCCCTTGCTCACTTGCACTCACAAGTGGATGTGCACAGTGCCCGTATCCAAGCACTCAGCACATTGTCCTCTGAGTTAGGGAAGAGGCTACAGTTTTTCAAATAACTGCTATAAAAAGTTTTTTTTGAGCTTCACCTTTCACTAAACATGTTTATACCGCCAACGACAAAACAGTTACATAGCATAATATCAAAGTGCGTTTTCAAAAGCATTGCTACAATATCCTGGCAGCAAACAGCTGCCTTTTTCATCCTTCTGATTCACCCTCACTAAGCAATTAATAATGGACTTGGACTCGCTCCAGCGCTAAATACATGTTATACCTAGGCGTGCTCATGCACACAGCCAGCAGCTCCCTGCCTTCTTCCACCCCGCTGCGCGAGCCCCGTCAGGCACCAGCATTTCTCTCTTGGCCTCTCTGGCTACTCTGCCAATCTCTTCCCACTGGGACAAAGACACCCAAAGCAACCTTATTTCCCTCTCTGCCTCATCTCTCCCAGTTTGACATCCTTTTGCACACCCACCTTCATGGTGGTGCTTGGGACCAGGCATGCTCCCTCTGCCCTGCGTGCTCCCCCTGAGGGTGGGGGGCTGCCAGCTTCTCACTCCTCCTTCTCTTGAGAGGAGAGAGCGGAAAACTGAGTTTATATACCTAAACTTTGGATTTAGCCAAAAATCAGCATTTTCTGAAGACCCACAGCTGCAAATGGACACAGCCAAAGCAAAGAAAACGAGTCGAGGGTATGGCATTGCAAGCTCTGACGAGAAGCCCCATGAGGAAAAATGAGATTCGTCCTGTCTTTCTCATTGTTTTCCCTAAAGTAATAACTCCAGCTCATTAAAAGATACAATAATAACTGAGTCAAGAAGTAGTACAGCTCCTGTCTTTGAAAGAATATTTGAGTTATACATAAGAACAGAGAAGTATCTAGAAAAGAAAGCAACCTTTTCCAGTCAAACCTGTGCCCTCCCTGCTCATGTGGGATAGGAGAAAAGATCAGGGGAGGAAAAAAAAAAAAAAAATTACTTTTTTGCCAGATGCTGTCCAAATCCACTGGTGTGGTCTGACAACACTTCAGGTTTTCATACATCTACTCTGACCTCCAACACTAACAGAATCATGCGCGCTGCGAACACAAGTGGGTGTGTACCTTCACTGCTTTCTGAGGCGATGGAGTAAAACCCAGAGTTACATGCTTCACCTCTAACCTCTCCACTGCCAAACCTGGGTCAAGACCATTAGCTCTTTACCGTGCCATTGTAACAGAAGAGAGAGACCATCACACGACCGGGACCTAAGCCCGTCACTTCTCCAGAGAACGATGAAAGATGTCAGAGCTCTGTGCTTTTCCTGGCAGGGGGCTCAAGCGGGTAACAAAAATGGAGGGCAACATCACGGGCCTGAGGCATCGCGGGGCAGGCGAGTACTCCCAGTCCTCCTACCCGGCATTTCAGAAGTCTGGCTTTACATTCTTTACATTTTTTTGCGGATGCAGCAAAAACTATTTTCAAATAATGAAAGAAACCACTGAAAATTAAGGCAAGTCTATAATCATCTGAAAAAACCCAAACCAAAACAAGTGACTGCAATCTTCCATGGCCTTTAAATTAGCATTAATATCTTTTCAAGGGGAGAAGTCCCCCACTTCGCTGTATGCCCTAGTGCAAAAGTAAAAATAAATAGCATGTAAACTACTTCTTTGAATTGCATTTTAATTTCCTTGACTCCATTAGGATCCTGGGAAACATTCTAACCCCTGTGCTGCAGCAGTTCCTCAGGACACCCATTTTGCTGCCCGAGCTAACCAAGCAGTGGCTGGGACGAGGGCCGAGAGCCGTAAGGGAAGGTAGAGCAGCAGGAGAAACAATGGAATATTGTGGAGCGCTGACTTTGTTGCCCAAATTATTTACTTACCAACTTCAAAGGGATGCAAAAAGAGAAGGAGGTCAAACAAACCACAGTGTGTTTTTCCCTCCTCTTCACAGCCATTATTTACTGTAATGTCCCTCTTAAAGGAGGGATGAGAAAGCAGCAAATGCTCTCCAGGTAGAGCAGCAGGAGAAACAATGGAATATTGTGGAGCGCTGACTTTGTTGCCCAAATTATTTACTTACCAACTTCAAAGGGATGCAAAAAGAGAAGGAGGTCAAACAAACCACAGTGTGTTTTTCCCTCCTCTTCACAGCCATTATTTACTGTAATGTCCCTCTTAAAGGAGGGATGAGAAAGCAGCAAATGCTCTCCAATTGGTTCCACAGCGGTTCCATAAATCACAAATTCCCACCACTGGCCCAGCTGCGATCACCCCCCAGCCCTTCGGGCTGTGGCTGCCTTTCCTCAGTGTGTCCCTGCAGCCAGCCTCAGGAGATGCTCTGCCTCAGACGTTTAACTTATTTTGGTAACCAGTTGGATCATCAAGTATAGAAAAAAATCCCTGTCAACCATTCTAAGTGTCTTACCTAGCAAAGCAGCTTACAACCTTACTGCCGTCTTTCAAAGTTAAAGAGTTTTTTAGCAATTCCAGGCACAGCCATATGCCAGTAGCCAGGGAAATCGTTCCAGCTGTGCTGACCTACATGGCAATGACTTTACTGGATTGCCACAAACAGCCTGGGCAGCCTTTACTACCCTGGAAACTTCTCATCTTTGCAGAAGTTTGCAAAGACAAAAACCTAGCGAGACCTGAGATTTTATTTATTTAGCTGCTAAAATGTGGAAAGGAAGCAGAAATCTCCTTACAAGCAACTTCTTCCATCAACAGGAAGCCATGTTCCACTGAAGAGGGAACTTTACACTCAGCATTCATGTTTGCAACCTTAACAAGCCGTGGAGTCTTACTTAACACAAACTCACTAACTGAAACTCCTCCAGTTTCCCTGTATCCATAAAGACTCTATTTTTGCTGCTTAATCAAATAACATTCTGGAAAGCAACCATCTCATCTGCTTATATATCTTGAGGACTTGTGTCAAGATAAAGCCTAACACTACCTGGCTACATTTATGTATGAAACTTCAGTGACAAGACAATTCAGATTACTATAGAAATCACAGTGCCAAAAAGAGAGAACAGCATCTACAGTTTAGTAGTCCCTTTCCTATGAATTATTTATCAGAACACAGGATTAAGAAATTGCTGCTTTCTGTGGAGAACAAGATCCTGCAACACATAAGGGACAAGGTTTACACAAAAATGTAAATAGCATCATACAGTTTTCTTGCTTTGCTTCTATTATATACGCAAATAGTAGCAAGCTAGATTTGCCTTTGCTTTTCAGGATCACTATCTGGTTCAATCACAATCTGTGAAAGACAGAGAGTACCAGAGTACATGTCAAAAATAAGTATGTTTTAGTCACTGCTTCCAGGACCTAGTCAGTATACCCAAATGTAGTCTTCCAGAGAAGCGAGTTTCAGCACTGGAATTTGCTTTTCAGCACTCTAAATACAGCACTCTTGAGCTTGTGGGTGTGAGAAAACTTCTATGCCTTTTTAACTGCTGCAACAAGAGAGATTTGTTATTGTTAATTTATTAATTTATTCCCTGCATAGCTGCATTTAATATTTGTCAATGCTTTTCTTTTATGGAGGTGGCATATTGCTGTGATTGACCACCTCAACATTTTATTAGCCTGTGTGTTTTTGGAAACAGACCCGAGAATGGAGCTACACATTTATGGAAATTTCAGAGTAATCTTAAGCATAGGGTCCCCTTTTTGCAAAAGAAAAGTTAATTTATTTGTTTTCTAACAAATACCTGATTAGTTTAAGATACATGTCCACATTATGCACCTCAAGTGCAGAGGTGCTGAGAAAGCACCAAGAAGCCATTGCCCAAGCACTTGTAACTGCATGCTCAGAAGGAACCTTGAAGGACTGCAAATAGACGGGAAGGCAGCCGTGCTCCTCCAACTGCCACCCACGCAAGACTAACTCGGGACTCGGGTAAAGCTTCTGTGCTGTAAAGGCCGTGGGGAACAAATATCCCACGGACAGAGGTTTCTTCACTGTCCCTCTGCCCACAGCACCCCAGCAACGCAGTAGGGGTGTGGGGCCACAGCGGGAGACAGAGCCCATCGCGTGCTGGGGTCCCTCTGGGCTGGGGGGACATTGTGCCATTAGGGTAGCTTCTCTGATTCTGCTGATTCGGGGCAAACGTGCAGTTGGATTTTTATTAAGGGCTTTCCAGGCAAAGTAGGAAATGCTAATCTCAACTGAGAGACATATCATATATATGCAAATTGTTTTGCTCTACTTTCTCCATCTGTTTTTCTCCCAGGTTTTTCTCTTTGCTATGCTTTACTGGAGATTAACTTACATTATATAGCACCAAATTTGGACTGTGTGGGAAACATATGCTGCAAGCTCAGGGCCAGACTGGAATATTGGGTTGCACAGGAATAGGAATATTCACAGCAGTGTTAAGGGCTGACAAACCCACAGGGACAGGAAACTCAGAGACACCAGGGTAAGGAGAGGCTGAAGCAGAGCTGTTCCAGTTACAGTAGCAGGTGGGAAGGCAAGATTTCAAAACAACTTTAATTTGGGTAAGAGGAAATGGCTGAACATGATAGAATGAAACCACCCCACCCCCCTTTTTAATATGCAATTCCCTTGTTAGTGTGATACAAGTCAGGCAAGACTGACAGTTATCAATAGTTAAGGGCGGTCCTTTTTCTTGAAATCAAACCTGTCCCGGCTTACTTGGAAAATCACACATTCACCCTTTTTTGCCTGTATGTGTAGGTGGAATATGTGATTTGTTAGTAAGAAAGGACAATAAAAAGCACACCACTTTTCTCAAAGCAAATTATGCAAACCCCCCATTATCCCCAAGGTATAAATTAACAATTATCTCAAGAGTAAATGAATTGGTGATATAAAGAATAACTGCCATTTATTAGCAAGGCATAATTTTCTGTTTTGCCTTATGACTCAGTCAACCAACTTCTAGGAAACTAGCTCTTTCCTCTGTGGTTATCGCAATCTAACAACAAGCAGCTCCTTACAACTCCAGTAGGAATTGAAGAAAAACCCTAACTGAACTTAGATGAAAATATGGTCAAAGAGCTATATCAGGCTCCTGACCTGGAGCACTGAAAGAAATGCCTTTTTGCAGTATTCTCCTGCAACCAGCTTGCCTGATACTTGTCATCAAGGTATTAACCAGACTGATATACTCAGAGGCTTTGTAAACCAGGAAATTTTGTAATCTCTCTGGCTCATTGTGGTTACATCTAGTTGGTGTGAAAGATATTTCAAATTAAAAAATAAAAATTAAAACGGTCACACTATCACTTAAGTACTACAGTGTTGGTTGTGGCGCTGTATACGATCCAGAGGCATTTCTGTTGCTTTCAGTCTTCTGTGGCATGTTAACATGAGATTGCATAAAAAATATTTGCAAATAGATGTGAAAAATAGTACAGAAGACAGTGTTTTATGCCACCCTATGTACACCGCGTATACCGAAACTTCATAACTTAATTTTGTTTGACTGGATTTTTGATTAGCAGAAGCATCAACAATCATGTTCTCAAGTTTTGAAACAAGATATGATGGAAAAGGCTGAACAGTTTTTACTCAAAAACGAATACCTCAGTGTAAACTGCTCAATTTATTTTGATACAATATTATTTTACTTTCCGCCTAGAAAACACAGGGACTGATTTCTTCTAAAAAAATAAGAAATTCATTTTCAAAACAGAAGCATTAACACTTGAAAATCTGTATGTTCTTGGATACCTGTTTTAAGGACAAGTTGAACTAGGCCTCTTCCGTCCCTGATAAAATACTAACAGATCCGCAAGTGCTGACTCCTCCTTGGGTTCAAAAACATTGACACTTATGACCACCCAAGTGCTCATTGCACGTGGCACAATACTTCAAATTACAGCTTATCTATTGGAATTCTGTTTTAAAGCCTTCAGTGGGGGCACAGAGCTTATGGCTCCCAGGCGTTCCAACCTCAAGTGCCCTGCACTGTGCTGACACAGGAAAGGTGGGGCAATACAACCCCTCAGCTTTGGGAGCAGGTGGAGATGACAGGGAGGGCACCAGCTCTGGCATTAGCCATGGACCTTGATGCCAAAGCCTCCCAGGGGAGGGAGGCCTGCAGGACCTTTGAACCTTTTACAAGTTAAAATATATTTTTTCATACCTGGAGGAAAAAATTGACTTTTTGTTGTTGTTACAAGCTCATTTTACAAATGAGGTATAGCTGACTATTAAGTCAAAGCAACCCACTGACACAGAACTGGTGTGGCACCAGAGCAAAACACAAGTAGTTTCGGGCAGAAGCCGCAAATCTCCCTCCTGCAGTTACCACAGCTGCAACAACAAGGCTCAGGCATGCAACAAAGCCATTCTGTTTGGGTGGGTGAAGAAATCCACCTTTTTTTCCAGTGTTTTGAGGTCTCTCTTACTACAGCAGGAAGAAAAGTTTTGTTTGCTTTCTGACAGGACACACGGGCCTTTGTAGAGCATGAGGAATTGCTCCCAGAATTCCCTGTGTGTTTTAGTAATTTGAAAAAGAACAAATAAACACAATTTTTATTCAGTAGACATGAACATCTGGAAGATGACATCAACATGACTTCAACTTTAATGTCAAAGCATTAGACTGAAATCCAATATTGTTGAACAATTTGGGGTGGAAGTGCCAGAAACTTGAACATCACAGATTACATCTGTGATGGAAACAAGGCTTCTGCAGCAGCTGAGGGAAAAAACAACATTTTTGAGCTTTACTAAATGCCTGATGAAAGTTATTGTAATTACAGTAGCAGCTTGATCCTAAATGTGTGATACTAAATATCAAAATGAAGATCCTGGGTTTTTAGGAGGCCTTGGGCCTGAGTTTCTAGCCTTGCCCTGCTCTGCTTTCCTCATTTATTCTCCTGTCCCTTTTCATGACACTTGAAAACACTTTTACTGAAGATTTTTGGAGATGGGCAAAGACAGCGCAGCCTGGGTGCGCTCATCCTTCCCCGTGCCTACGTGGAGGAGCTGCGGGCATCCCAGCAGGGAAATGGAAATAATGAGTAAGGTTGCACTGGGACTGGAAACCCTGCTCAGGGAGAATGAGAAAGCCCCTCTGCCACCAAGCTAAGCCTTCATGTCTTGGGAGGAAACTCCTGAGAGGCAGGATCTGCCTCTGTCAAAAGAAGAGATCGGGAGAGAGGGCATGAAAGAGCAAAACATTTCCTCCTCGTAACACTCTCAACTGGCTTAATTACACCAGATCAACAATCCTAACCATAACTGCTGGCTGCCTCTCTGCATGCAAGCATCTAGCCAACCTCAAAAATGCATCTTTAGCACTTACACAATTTTCACAGACAAAAATCAGTTTAATTAGATAGTTCATAATTTATACTGAAAGCAAAATTAAGATATCTGTATACTCTTAAACTAGTCAAACCACAATCCTTTTTTATTTAAACGTCACTAGTAGATTGTCCCAGTTTGAAGTTTCCTACTCCCAATTGTAAAGCTAATTAAACCTTTTGGGGAAGTTGTGTGCTCATTCTAATGCATTGCTATTAACATTTTTTTACTGCAGATAGTCGGGATAGAACACCATTCCACTGAATCCAGTCAGAAAGATTTTATTTTGATTTTGTCTGGCTTGTTTTATTCTTAGCAGATGGTGCAAACCCATGTGTTGCTGAGTACATGCCACAGGAGAGCACCTGATACGATACAGCCGGCCCCAAACTCTAGCGATGTCTATGCTGAGGACTTTGGTGCCCATCACCACTCAGGAGCACACTTCTTGGCATGGTGTGTTAGCTCAGATGGGCTTTCAAAATTATACTACTTCTGGTACCTAAAATGGCATTAAGAAGGTGCCTTAGGCATCTCTATAGAGTAGCATAAGCACCCTCAAAGTCACCGTTTTTCAAACTAATTTTTACTGTCCTACACAAGTACCTCAAGTGGACTAAAGGTGACACAGTTTTGATAAATATAAATTAACGTGGGTTTGCATATGCAAATCAACAAGTAATTTGCATGAAATATGATTCAACAGCCACGCGTGTTACACGCATGTGCAGGTAACAACTTTCCCAAGGCATCTTTTCCCCCTTCCTTTCTCAGCAAGACTCCCAGCAGCCTCCCAGTCTCTGAATTTGTTTGAAATATGTCCCCTGATAACCTAAAGAGAAGTACACATAAAGGGCTTAGAGCTATTCATAGCAAAGTCTGTGCGACTGAAAACATTGCAGTTTTCGTGTGGTGGGTACATGCATTGCTTATGAACTGCAGCCGGAAAACTGTTGCCTCCCTCTTTAGCGATTCTAGTCAGCATTCACAAGGCAAGACAGAGGGAGCCAAGGAAGGAAGCAGACATAAGGACAAAACGCAAACAAACTGAACATTTACCGATCACTTATATTCAGAAACTGGAGGGGGTGGGGAGGGTGGGTACAAGAAAGATTCATCTCTATCTGCATTTCAAACTGCTGGAAATGGGCAGGGAAAGTGTATCACCATGATCACTTCAGTAGGGGTTTTGTACAAGCCCCTGAGAGCAGGTGTGATCTTTCATAATTAATGCATATGCTGTTGTCACATTAAATGACAGCCATGCCTCAAAGTGTTTAAAAGTCTACTGCCCATCAATTCTTCCAACGAGGCATCGGGCACAACTGTCAGCAGACCCAGGAATACTGCCATGCAAAGTTCATGTTCGGATTGTGGTCTCCAAATCCCACGTGAACTAGTTCAACTGCTGCGCTTTATTTGAAGTGAAAATAAATGAGTTACAGCAAGCTTAAATCTTGCTCTTAATAGAGCAAAAATCCCCACTCTCTTATGCCTTCCTACAAACAACCAACCCTCATGTCAGTTTTAAGTCCTTCCATCCAGAAATGTAATAGAAGACAACTCAAAACTGTAAGAAAGACTCAGACTCAATTTGAATTTAAACATCTACATCTGGTGCCCACAGTTAGAAGATTCAAGGTCTTGTTCTATGAGACCAGAAGAAAAACTGAATGGTGAAAGGCAAAGATAATTAATGTGTTCAGGTTTGCCTCCCTTCTGCCTTGGGTTCAAGCCGCTGGAAGGAGATTTTGAGAAGAGATACCAGGTCAGGCACGGCTGTGCAAGGTTGGCAGGTGGGGAATAAGGCATATTTTGTAGTTGCCAGCAAAGAACTGGCAACCAAAACCACAAGAGAAGTTAAGATCAACGCACAGCAGAATAAAAAGGGAAAAGAAGTCTTTTATTATAAATCCCAAAGCTATTTATTACTCATGCACACTCATAGATGTGATATTTGTCCCCAGGTGAGACCTACTAAGCTTATAAATATGTTGTAATTAAAATCAGTTCCCTAAATGCTCAGCCTTTCCTATCATCATTCTATGAACAACAAAATTCCATGGTTTATAAATGTCCTTGGACACCACACATATGTAACATATTTTTAAGAGCAGAAAGAACTGACACCTGAGCTCCGCAGCATTGCACTTGGGTATAAGCCATGCTGTGAAGTAACCAAGCCACAGTGAAAAAAGGAGGCCTTTCCTTAATTTGAAATTTAAGAGAACAGAAGCTACACCAGCAGCTTCATCCTCGTGTGGTAGCATCCCTCGGGAAAAACTGAAGAGAAAGGTGAGCTGGTTGTGAAAAAGACAGGTTGCAAAGCCAGCTCATGAGAAGCCAGAAAAATGTACCACTTCATTTTTAAAAATGAGTATTTTAAAATCCATCTATTTAAACCAGCGCATCTTTCTTTGAACCAGCTGGTGGGAGACACCAGTGGCGACGAGATACAGAATTAGCTGCAACTCGAGCCTGCTTCACTCTGGCACTTCTCCTGTTCCTTACAACTTTCAAATCAAGTCAAGAAGCTTGTGTAACAGGAAGTTTGTATCCACTTAGCCTTATCTTCTTTCTCCACTGGTGTGACTTTAGAACACTTAGCCCCTAATTTATAGAGTAATATCAATAAACAAACAAATAGAATAACTGCCCCCTGAGGAGACAGGAAAGACAAGGGTCAAAATCTCTTCTGTTTTCTAGACACTGGGCAGACTACCTTGTAAGTCTGAGTTTGGAACAAAGAGAACCAGACAAAATATTACTTGTGTTTTAATGCTGTTTAGCTTGATAGTAGAAACATTTTTAACAGGAATACAACATAAGTGCTTTTACCAATTCGTCTGGGAATAGGATTCCTACTTACTGCTCAGCGTCACTGTATGCACTAAAACCCCCAGAAATCCCAGCAAATTTACTATTTCTAACTGGATCTCCAATGACTTTCTTCTTGATGTCATCACGTGTGGGGCAAACATTGGTGAATGAGGGAAAAAACTCTGAAACAGTGATGAAAAAGAGGAGATTGCAGGAATATTTTTCTTTGCTACATATGACTTTCCTGGAGCATATCAAGTTGGAGTCTAAACATGGGGAAACATATTGAGGACAAAATAGCAAAGCTAGCATGAAGCTGGCAAGTGGAAAGGCGACACAACTCATTCCAAGTTCTCCCTTCTGTGAAGATCCATATAAAAAATCTCTGTTAATAAGAAGTTATGGGGGAAAACCAGGTATAAATCAGCCAAAGTACTCTGTACCACTGCCTGGATGCAATGCTAACGCATATCACTGGGTTATGGAATTTGCAGCCAAGTTGGAACATTAATACGGGGACTATTAATTTATCTGAATGCGTTGCCAAGCTCATTATGATGCTTAATTTCCAGTGCTAACTATTTTACCAGTGGCTGTCAGGGAACTCTAAGATGGATGCATCGGGCCATGCAACGCCACAGCCATAAGGCTGTAACTCCCTGGTAGGAGAAGTCAGCTGTGCCTGTAATTTACACAGGAAGCTTAACCGGGAGCTGCGTAAAAAAAAACCAAAAACAACCCCCAAAAGCCAAAAAAAACAACAAACAAAAAAAACCCCAAAACCCATACCACACCAATAACAACACACAGAGTAAAGAGAATAGTACTGGGCCCTAATTTTAGCAAACTGCAGTATCCCCACAGGGCTTGCAAGATCCCCTTGGGATTCCCGCGAAACTTTGTCCCGGCACGAGTAAGAGCATTTCTCTTTCTCGGCGAGGCAGTGGGCGAGCAGACCTGCCCGTACACGGCCAGGGAGAGGTGCTGCCGG
>KL274973.1:0-22465 GCA_000699545.1 Podiceps cristatus
TTTTATCTCAACCTGCAAGTTCTCTCTCTCTTATTCTCCTCCCCACTGCACCGGGGAGGGGGGAGTGAGTGAACGCTGCGTGGTATTCAGTTACAAGCTGGGGTTAAACCATAACTAGGCTTTATTCTACAATTCCTTGCTCCTAGTCTGGGCGTCTGAGTATGGATCACCTGGAAATCTTTTCTCTTGTCCTTTGTAAGAAGAGCGTAGCCAGTCTGAGACTTAAGCATCACAGATAGGCTCGGAGAATTTGGGAGGGGGGAGTCTGGTATTAGAGGGCAGAGGTAATATAGGTGGAAGAAGAAATAAAAGGGATCAAAGACAACAAATCAGTGATCTGTCCAAGTCCAGATGGCTCTTTGTACCAGCATGGCAAAGCATATCCAGTTCCTATAGTCAAAGTCTACATAACATTATACGTAACCTTTACTCTTACAGCCTCTGATGCCATCTAAAGGATCTGTGCATGGGTTGGAGGGCAGAGGTAATATAGGTGGAAGAAGAAATAAAAGGGATCAAAGACAACAAATCAGTGATCTGTCCAAGTCCAGATGGCTCTTTGTACCAGCATGGCAAAGCATATCCAGTTCCTATAGTCAAAGTCTACATAACATTATACGTAACCTTTACTCTTACAGCCTCTGATGCCATCTAAAGGATCTGTGCATGGGTTGATTGGAAGCAGCCTTTGAGGCAAGAATTAACTTCATAGCTCCAGATTCTTGGGTATCTTTCCTTCTCTATCACCACCTTCTTATGGAAAGGATTAAGAGGACACTTTATTTGATCAACACGTCAGCTAGAGTGTGCTAAAAAAGGAAAAACAGATGTTTAAATACATTGAATTTACTTGGCAAAGAGTTATAGTGTATTCCAAAGGCCATCACACATGATGGTTTTGGATATAGGCAAGTTGGAAAGATGAAGAAATAAATAAGCCATAAAAAATATTTTTCAGTTTAAATTAATAATACAAACTCATAGATGCCTAGATTGAAAGCATCAACCAGGGCTTGCAGATTTTTCAAAGCATATATCATCTACAGAGGAAAGACAAGAGGATAATAGAGATGAAAAATGTGAACAGATGTAGAATACCTGAAGGAAGTACTCACAGTATATTGACAGTGATGGACTAAGAAATTGTTCAATGCCATCTTGCTAGTGAACTGTTTTGAAAAAGTAAACCTTTTCTGGCTAAGAATAGGATTGCACAACAGAACAGAATCCAATCAAAAATATAAATGATAATAATCAAGACAAAGACTAATTTCTTTGTTGCATTTTGTGTATTTTGCTCTGCAAAAGTATCTGTAAGAAAATGAAAGAAAATATTCGGATTTTTTAAACTGTCCTGAATAAAAAATTGCCTTTACATCACACAGTCTATCTTGATAGATCATTTTTATTATTCATATGTTGGTGCATTGCTCCTGCGCTTGTTAGTACCTCATGAATGGACATTCCCTATCTATTTCATTTAGTTTGTCAGTAGTAATAAATCACAGTGGGTTTGTTTATATACCCCTGAAGTAAGACAAATAACTTAGCGTTACTGCACTTGGCCCCAAGCTTCCTTGTGGGTGATATGTATGCCTGGAAAATTAAGTCAGAAGCAATACTTGTTTTTTCATGATCCAGTTGTCGTCTGTGGAACTCTAGAGAAAGCTACAATTTTCAAGGAGTTGGGACTGAGCTGCAAAAAATGACCTCCAACCTTCAATTTGGAACCTCATTGAAAAGATTTCACAAACAAGTGCATATAACCACTTCTCAAAAGAGACAAGCTTGAAGTACAAGGGAAGTAGAACTGCTCACTGACATCTTTCAGCTTCTAAAGAGTTGTGGTCAAGTTAATTGAATTAAAACAAGGTAATTTTGTGCTAACTTTAGCATCATAAAAAGTTTCTCTCTGTATTTAGGGCAGAACTCCATTTTGAAGACGATTTTAAATAGCTCACTTGCTAAAACATGAATGTTTGAGAAACCCAAACATAACCAAAAATTTGTATAGAAAAGTTTTGTCTGAAAATGTTACCTAAAAGTGAAGAGGAGATGGAGCTTTCTTTGCTACAAGAAGATCTGGCCTCTTGGATGTTCAAGGCCCTGGGAGCATCGGTAAGCTTTAATGGCCCTCACCAGCCTCACGTGGGGACTCCACTCACCTCTTCTGCCAATGGGCCCAGGGCCTCATTTAAGCTTAAACTTGGGTCTTTAGTCCTTGCATGACTTGTGGGTCCTCCTTGGGATAGACTTTGGGCATATGCAGTAGGTAACGTTACTTCCACTCCTGCCTCTGGGCCTTTCTCCTGTCAGCCCTAAATTGACCCCCCAAACCTAAGTGATTGCTTTGCTTTGTCTGGGGTTGTCAGTGCAGTCCGTTATGAGCACCCTGCCCTCCCTGCTGTGTGCAGATCCTGCTGGACTGTGTCCCAATCCTGCGGGACCGCGTCCCGTCAGTGAGGGCACTGCCGGGGCTGTGGTTGCTTTCAGCTCCTGGCTTGTCCCCCTCTCACTGAGCAGCCCCATTCTTGCTGCTCCCTGGCACTGCTTTGGGCTAACCAAACTAAAAATCATTCTTTGCCTGTTTCAGAGATGGACCCTAATAAAGCCCTCCTGTTTTCCAGGGTGAGTTCCTGCCTTGCACTCATGGCACGATGTCAAGAGGATGGCTGTATGTGATGCTCTGGGATGCAGTGTTTTGAGCATTTTCTCTGAAAAATGTTCCACTGTGCTGACTAATGTAGTTACAGATGGAAAGAGCAGTCATTCCCCCTGTACCTCATTAAATGATTATTTAATTGGCAGTTCATGCATTACCTGGAACTGTGTTCTTTGTCTCCCAGTGGAGGCAACCCACTACATTTAAATGGAGTTTAGAACAGAGCTGGACACTGCTCCTTACATGTACGAGGTTACAGAGACCTTCTTATCCACTTTGCCCTATGGAGCAGGAACAGAGCCAGAAGCAGCCACTGTGCCAGACACCCCAGAATACCCTGCAGCATGCCAGTTAGTTGGCCTTTTAGCAAGGCAAACACTTAAAACCAGGGTGCTTTTCAGTAGTAGCGACTGCTCTGGCTCTAGTGGATAAAGAAGGGATACAGCAGTCCATCTTCACTGTCTCTCTGAATATTACCTAAAACCTAACACTACTCCACTGGCTTGCTTTCAGGATTGTTTATTTATTTCTCTGTAAGGGATAAATGAAGTATGAGATACGTATACAGATGGAGATGAAGTTGCTACAAGTTTGGAGAAAACTGTTATCTTACGGTTTGGAAGCTTGTTTAAATAATGGGAAACAAAAAGTAGGATTGATGGTAATTTTCCAGGATAGACAAGTATCAGCAGTGGCATCCAGGGATTGGTACTAGAACGGAGGTTTATACAGCATCCCTATCACCGACTTGGAAATGGTAGTGCACAGGGAAATTTCCAAGTTTGCAAATAATACATTTTGGCATTCAAAGGCTGTTCAGATTGCAAGAAACTCCAGAATGACCTCATAAACCAGACTGAATGGATATCCATGCCATTTTATCTGGGGAATGGGGAGAGGGAAGGGGCACATGGACACTCCTACACCCCTCTAGGAGACATGGAGTTCCATCAACATCAGTTGGTGGTTGTACCTGGTGACACTGACCCTGTGGAGGAGGAATCTTGGTCCAAGGAGGCCAGTCCCTACAGTGGCACAAGACAGTACTGTGAGCTTGGGATGGACAGCAGTGAGTGTAGAGCTTTTGGGTGTAAAGTCCTCCCCATTACGATATGATCACTGGTCATGTGGCCATTTTGAGACAATCACAAGCAACCTGAACACTTAAATCAGTCTCTGATCTTCTGAAGAGCTTAGTATCATTCAAAAACTTAGAGATTTCATTATGTATTTCCTTCTCTAAATTGTTGATAAACATATTGAATGGAATAAGTCCCTCTACTGATCCCTGCTGGGAACTGAAATACAAATTTTAGGGGATGGACACTTCAGCTATGACTATACTAGTGAATTAAACTGTGCCTATAAATGTTCCCGGGCATGATTTGGGCCAGGGAATGTGCTTAGTTCCCAGGATAAATGATATCATGCCATCCTGGAAAAAAACCCCTCCAGTTCAGTCCTCCATTTCTTTCCCATTAGGTCTTGTGCTCCCATGTGGACCAGCATGACATGAAAAAAACACCCTTTGAATCATGTTGTGAAATCTTTATTCCCAGAAGCTGTTGTGTTTTGAAGCCTTTGATAAGAGAAACAGCTCAGAGCTATGTGGGATCCTGAAGAAATTAAGATCTCCAGTCTGGGGACCCTGTGTGGGAGGGGGACCAGGAGGTGGGGGTTGAAGGTGCATGTAGCATCAAATGAATCTTTCCAAGCATATGTGAAGGGCTGGTATGAAGACTGGAGGACAGAGACTATCAGTGACTTTCCACCTGATGTTGGGGAAAACTAAACACCTAGCATGGTAGTAGGCCTGGACCCACACCTGCTGCCCTGGAATGACATGACATGGAGCTGCAGATGTTTGGACAGCAGAATAAAGTGGATCTGTCTTTAGTATATGCTGCTTAGGTATCCCAGGTCTTCAGTTTAAGCAGTCTCCCTCATTAGAAGCATCTTCCAGATACAGTATTCCAGCTGACAAAAGTCTTAGGGAAGATGATGCTGGAGAGATCCACTGCTGTTGCATTGCCAACCATCAGGGGGTTAACAAGCCAGAAGAGAGCTCCAGTGAGTGTTAATGGGGTTTCTGCACTTGCTTTTGGGGTGGAACATGGATACTTTCTAACATCAGATGCTTGGTCATACTGGGCAACCTATGCAGAAACTTGGCACATGCCTTTGGGGGTCGTGAAGCTCCTCAAATGACAGTCTCCCATGGCAACCACAGCAGACAAAGCAGCAGCTGACAGGGATTGTGGCTGAACAGGAACCAGCTACTTCACAGCCCGGAGTGTTGACTCCTGAGAAATTATAATGCTTGTCTTACTAACCAGACTGACATGGCTGCCCAGGCACAGGCACTCTAGCCAACTCCTTCTCTGCTAGAGCACAGACAACATGGCTAAAGCACCAAAACTGGTAGTTTGTATCTTGGCCATACAACAAACGTTCACCTCCCTACTCCTGAAAGCAACTTCTGTGGCTGATCTATAGAGGTACTTCAACCTAGTGGAGGAACTACCACGGCAAATACCCTCCCTCTCCCTCTTCTCATACCCAGAGGGGAGCCAACTTGCAGTTTCGGCATAGTCCCAAAGCAGCCTTGGGCAGGCGCCTCAGCTGCTTTCGCCTGCTCCTTCCTCATGCAGGTCCCTCAGATCCCTGCTGCCCTGCAGGAGCCTTGCTCTACTCTTCAGGCAGCCCTTTCTGGGCTCAGAAGTGTCTGAGTATGACTCTCGTGTGCTGTGTAGGTTTGTATCAGTAGTGTGAGATGGACACTTCTCAGCTCCTCACACAGGGCTCTGCATAACCAAACAGGCAGATGCAGCAGCCTCACCAGATGCTTGATCTGGCCCTCTCCCCTTAGATGAAGGAGGGAAGCACCCTGCTCACAGTGACCCTCTTACAGCACAGGTTGGCTCCTTCCCATGTCTTCTTATCCCACTCAAGTCATAGAAGCATAGAATCCCTTGGCTGGAAAGGACCTTTAAGATCCTCATGTCCAACCATGCCTAACCATGCCTAAACCATGTCCCTGAGCACCTCATCTACCTGTCTTTTAAATACCTCCAGGGATGGTGACTCAACCACCTCCCTGGGCAGCCTGTTCCAGTGCCTGACAACCCTTTCAGTGAAGAAATATTTCCTAATATTCAATCTAAACCTCCCCTGGTGTAATTTGAGGTCATAAAGGTATTGTTAGACACAAAAAGGAACTTACCTTTATTTGTTACCCTAATTAAAAATCTAATAAAAATACCACAGACTGATTATTATCAGTCCAGTTACAATATTGCTTGCAATCACAATAATGCTTACACTTGAAATGAATACAGGAAAGCTGTGTTAATAATAGTACCCTTAAAGGGACAGGACTGGATAGAAGGAAGAGCTTTTCCACCATGAGGACAGAAAAGCAGTGGAGCAGGTAGCCTAGAAAGGCTGTGCAGTTTCTGTCCTGGGAGGTTTTTGTGACCATGTTGGAGATCAGCCCAAGCCCTAGACAATGCAGGCTGCTCTTACAGCTATCCTGCTTTGAGCACAAGGTTGGACTGTATGAACCTCTGTCTTCCCTTCCAGCCTGAGTTATCCTCTGATGATGAGACAGACGGGACTTGCAGGAAGCTCCTGGGTGACAGCCATCTGGAGCTCAGGTGCTATGCTGTGGGGAGGGATGCCCTGACATGGAGGGAGTGGGCCAACAGCAGCCTCATCAACTGCACGGGCAAAGGCCAGTCCCTGCACCAGGTACAGCATCACCCCATGCAGCAAGGAAGTTTGGGCTCCCACAGGCTGGGCAGCAGCTTTGCAAGATAAGACTTTGGTAGGTGACCCGACTCCAACATTAGTCAGTGGTGTGCTGTTGTGGCAAAGGTGACCACCAGCAGACTGTGGTCCACCTCTACCTGGCAATCATTAGACACCATCAGAAGTGGGTTCACTTTGGGGCTTCAATGCAAAACAACAGCCTGTAGGAATAGGAGGCAGATACAAGGTACAAAAGAGGGGTTTAGAAATATTGCCAAGGCATGCAGGGGTGGTTTAGAAAAGTCAAAGCTCAGCTGCAGTTGAAACTGGTGAAGGACATAAAGGGCGCCAAGAACTTCTACTGCTACTTTAGTAATAAAACATGGTCTGATTGCTTAGTGCATCAGTGGATTTAACAAAGTAGACATGGGCAGAGGTACTCAAAGCCTCCGTCTTCACCAATGTCTCCCAGGCCTCTGTGCTTAGTGAAAGAGTTCAGGGAAGAGAGGAACTATCCTCCTTGTAGTAGGTGAGGATTGAGTCAGGGGTTATATGGGAGAACTCAACTGCTACAAGTCCATGGGACCCTATGGGCTGTATCTGAGTGTGCCAAGACAGCTGGCCAATGTCCTTGCGTGACCATGCTCCATCATTTTGAAGGCTCAGGGAGATCAGGGGAGATTCCCGATATAACTGAAGAAAGTTGCACCCATCTTCAAAAAAACCTCTAGAAGTTAACTCAGGGAAATAGATCTTCACTTTGGTGCCTGGAAAAAACATGGAGTGAGTCACCTTGGAGCACACTTCACATGCACAAGATGGTAACTGGGAATGGTGAGCATGAGGTTACCAGGGGTAAGTTATGCTTGCCCCACTTGCTTGCTTGCTGTGATTGAATGGCTACATTTGTGGATGGGGCAAGAGCAGGGAATGTCATCTATCGCAACTTCAGGAAAGCTCTCAACGCTGTCTCCCACAGTATTCAAGCTGGTAAGATACCATCTGGATAGACACATGACTTGAGGGGTAAACAACAGGTTGGGCACAGAGGGTAGTGGTTAATGGATCCCCTCATCCCACCACGTTTTAATCTGATTTTTCTTATGATCCTGTCATACTATGGTGGTTACTTGTTGTTTTTTCTTCCTCAGGAGAGCTGTAGCCCCGGCTCCAGCTGGGTCAGAATGAGGCTGATCCCCAAAAGGACCCATCAGATACACTCCAGCTTTATTGTTCACACCAAATGCAGAGGGAAGAGAAAGGGAATGAAGCTGGAACATATGTGACAGTGGGAATTAGCAGTTCAGAAATTTAGAGCTAGGCAACATTTAGAAGAATACAGATTTGGTCATGGTCAGGTATTGTTTCACTGCTTATAAAGTGATTTGAGGGGGAATACATCAGATCTTTGACTGTTTAATTCTTTGAGCATGGAGTCTATGATCAGCTCTGTCCTGAAGCTGTCAGTATATCTGATTCTTTTATATTCCCCCTTGATAAATCTAAGCAATATGAAAGCGGGGACATTTTTAAAATGGGTCAGTAATCTGCATGTTCAAAGGAAGGGGGTTTTTTGATCCACTTTGTATTTGACTTCCACTGTTGTAGAAGCATTGGGGGTGCTGTGTACAGCGTCTCCTCAGTTCTATGATGATTGACAAGAAACAGTGCTATGTAATCTAAGTAACAGGGACAGTAATATCAGTTTTGCTAGTAGTCTCACAGCAGTGACAGGTCTGACAGAACCAGAACTCTCTGAGGGGTACAAAAGTTTTACACGACTGGTGGGGGTGGTCCATGAATTGGAAAGGCACGCTAAGTGATCCTCTACTGTTTGAGGATCTGCTACATGTTAATATGTCATCACTTTGTGTGAGAGGAAAAATGTCAGTGGACTGTCCTCATTGTCAGATGACAATCTCAACCCAGAGCCCATTTCTTCCTTTTATACAATGAACATTAGGGTTAGGGTGTCAGGAATGTATTTGGGTCAAGAATTTTTTGTGAGGTTTGCTAATCATTGTACAAACATGTTTAAGGCTGTCAATATTACTGCTAGCTCCACCTACCATGGGCCTGTAAGGATAAGATGGGCACAAGAATAAGGTGCCCTAACTCATGTGCATGGAATTCCCCAGCCTCACCATCCATTTTCTAGAATCTTTAGATATTTTTAACTCATGAAACTAAGCAGCCTTTCCCAAGCACTGAAATCCTAGGCCTGCAAGTATTATTCCCCCTCCCATCCTTTTTTTTAACACGGTTGAAAATCAAAATTATACAATCCATTCCTCAACATGAATATTATCTGTGTCAGGGAACAGCAATGGCTGGCTGCTTCCTCAGGGAGGATGAGCCAAACAAGATAACAGTCAGCTGTCCAAATCACAGTCCTACACTATCTGAGCACGATGAGCAGAGCAGCCTTGGAGATTGTAGCCAGGCTAAACTGAGAGTCCAGATCCTAAAGCAAGTCAGGTCCAGGGGTCAAGTCAAATGAGTCAGGTCCAGGTCAAGCCAGGAAGCCAATCTGCAGGTCACGGTCAGGTTTGGTGAGGGTAATTAGGACCAGATGCAGACCAGTGATCATTGCCTGAGGAGAAAGAGCAGTCCTTGGAATGGCACAAAGCAATGAAGGAGAAAATTTTTGACCTGCAAGATCTGACTTATCACCAACAAGATGTGAAACTTTTGAGAGGCCGCAGGAGTGAGACTATGGTGAGGATTGGCTCCCATGCTATGAGAAAGATGGTGATGAAAATCTATGAGTCAACTGCTGTATGGAAAGTGACACTGGCCTCTGCATGTTTATGTTCCTGTTTGTGTTCCTCAAGTCTAAGACTGTAGTGTTAATGGGTTAAAGTACATAGAGATGCTCAAACTAAAATTTGAGGAGAAATGGTTCAGTGAGGTTACTGTGGCCTTTCTCATTTCAAGTGACTCAGGTGTATATTGCTACCTAAGAGCCTGTACAAAAAAATGAACTTAGTCTTATGGAAACCTTGAGCACCATGTTAGCTCTTTCTGCACCCAGTATGAATTATATCTTATCAGTTAATAGGTTCCTATATTCCCACGGTCTTTTCCTAAATTACTATCCCAAACATTTAATGAAAATTATGACAGCTTCTGCACTTGCCTCTGAGATATTGTTTTTTATAGGACATCGGCCATCACACTGCTGCAGGCCAGCATGAAATTACATCTCAGTTTGATTTTAATGGAAATCCCCTGTGAACACAATGTTCCAGCAGCCATAAACTACACTTGCTCCACAGGCCATTTCATTGCTGAGTGGCTAAAAATACTGGTGCTCTCTCCTGTACTTTGTTCTTGCTTTCTCCAAATAGCACCAAACAACCATTGTATGTAGATATCATAAGAAACGAAGCTTAGTTCTGGTTGGTAATTAGCCTTTTTTTTTTTTTTTTTTTTAATTTTTCTTTCATGGTTTATATGCAATTTATGATAACTGTAGTGCATCTAATCAGAAGACTATTTTCCATCAGGAAGGTAGTGATCCACAGAACAGTTGACCTGAGCAGGAACAAGCCTGTGTTGTGACCAACAGGTAAAAAAGACAAGTAAAAAAGACAGGTCCAAGGTCAAGCCAGGAAAGCCAAGCAACACCCCAGGAACAGGGCTAGGGACAGACACACCTAATACAAAGTTCAGGAAGGGACTGGAGGCCCAGGACTGAGCTTAAATGGAGCTCCTGGGCCATGACCATGAGTGGAGGCCCAGGGGAGGCTGGTCAGGGTGATTAGGGACTATTAGTGTCCTCAGGTCCCTGACAAATTCTTGGCGTGGCACACAGCTAATCAGGAGGAGATGTTTGACATGCAAGAAAAAGCTGAGTTGCTGTTGCTAACAAGATGTAAAAATTTTGAGGGTCGTTTGAGGACCACAAGGGAAAAAAGATCACGGTGCTGGCCTGGCACGTTTTGTGAGAAAGTGGGTGATGAAAAGGGGAAGTTATACTGTGTCATTGTATAGAGATAAATCTTTCAGTAAACTACACTGCTCTGTAGTTCATGCCCACTTACTTGTTTATGTTTTTTAAACCTAACATGGTGACAGTCTTCCATCCAGATGGCTATCAGAAGAAAAAGAAATATTCCACTCTTTCTATGCAGTGGCTTATGTATATGTGGCCAAAAAGGAAAATATTCAAATCCATCGTGCATTACAAAACAGAAGACAGAAAGCTGAAGCCCAACTTCTTGGATGACTCCACAGTCAACAACAGGATGTTGACAGCTTTTGAATTTAATGGGTGCTTTTCCCACAGCTGTGTCAGATGCTGCCATGGAAATGACTGAAAACCTCTGGCAGGGAGAGGCCACCTTTGGCCAGCTGTGGTACACAACACAACAAAAGATGGACCATCTGAGGAGGGCAGGTGTTAAAATCGGCTCTGTGCAGGTGCAGGAGCAGGCTGCTCTGACAAAGCCAGATGGGAACTTGTGCAGTTCTTAGCTGGGAGCAAATGCTGCTGATACCCAGATGCATGCTTCTGGGCAGCCTTTTGTCTGTGTGACAGAGCAGCCCCTGATGAGAAGATACATTACAATGATTTTATTAATTGTCCTTACTTCATCTATAAAACAATACTGTCTTGGACATCCTAAAACTATTTCTGAGAGCTCTGACACCCTAATGGCATAACTTGGGCTGGTGAAATCAAACACTACCACTACCAGTGTGACAGAAACAGATGAGACGTATGGTTACCTTTTTTCTCTGACTTATGCTGTGCCCTCCTGTGATTTTTGTCAATAAGTACATGGCCCCTGTTTCATGGAAGCAGGCCAAAAGAGATATGACCCTGGAACACAGCACTAACACTTCTATAGCTTGCTTTACCTCTGCATACATATGCCTAGAGCTTTATGATCTCTTAGGTACCCGGCAATGCCACTGGCTTTATCACAGCACAGACTCTGAGATTTTTGTGAGTTGTTCAGGGGACCAGAACACCCTAACTTGGTGACTGTTTAGGTGACCTGACAAGTAAGTTGCTGCCAGATGAGCACATTACCGAGTTTTTATCATCAGGACTCAAATCCTATGGCTACCTGCAGAGTGTGTGAAAGTTAAAGGCATCACTCTAAATGAAACAAACAGAAAACATCAATTTTGGTTTGCTGAGGGACCTCATCTTGGATTAAGGCATAAATTCAGACAGTGATGCACCCAAAAAGATGAGGATAGCACAGTGCTCTATTGTCAGAAACAACTGTGCAGTAGAAACAAGGCCCTTCCAGAAGACGCAGAGATGCTCTATGACAAGAAAATATTCATTAAAAGTTTTAATAACCTTCCCTATAGTTTTCGATCACTGGTCACTTGGCCACTGTTAAGAATATCCCTTTTCTGTTATTGTGACAAGGCACATCAACTGTGGGAAAGTCTTGGAGAATGCCAGCTCTATTGAAAAAAGCTACAGCATTCAGCACTAGGAAGGGAGGACCCAAACCAGCATCCTGCCTTGCTATCAGGGCAGGCTTAGGAGCATGATGTCCCACTGCCCGACGAGTGACCTGTATCTTCTGGAGCTGTCAATCTGTTAGTGCTCTTAGGACTATGCCATCAGTCACTCAACTACATGCCTAGAAATAGGGGATTTGCTGAAAAAAAACGGGAAAGCTGTTTGGTGTCTGTCGGCACAGTTAGGCAAAAGACACGTATCACCTCTGGTTTATTTCTATCACATTGCCGAATATGCAGTCCACAATCATTTTAACAGTGGTGGTCAAAGCCCCTGCAAAATATATTTCTGCTCTAACATTTTCTGTTTTAATCAAGGAATAGTGATCAGCACGTTGCTGATCTGGAGACAGGCTGAAGGCAAACAGGGTATAGCCAGGGGTGAACTCTTCCCTGTTGGTTGACAGCATATGTGGTCTTTCATATGGCTGCCAACCCTCTGTGTGAGCTGCAGGTATCCTGCAGCCATTCCTAAAATCAAGCTGCAGTGGTTTCACTAGGGTTTGTTCATCATCCACATAGAGAGCCACAAAATTTCTGTCTTAGTGTTTAAAGCTGAAAGGGTTCTAAGCATAATTGGTGCTAAAAGCATCGTTATCTATCAACACAATAACAAGAAGCTCGAGCAGCTGTCTCAGAAACAAATTTTCCTGGTTGCTGACATGGCTGCCTGCCTGTTATATTGAATGCTTTCATGCCCAGCCAGTCAACCAGGTATTTAGTGTTGGCCATACGTAAAGACTCAGCATGTCCCAAATGCACCGTGTGCCACCCACACTCTCTTCACAAAGAGCAAGGCACAGGTAATAACTGGCTTGTAGGCCCCTGTTGCCAGGGAGCTCATCAAACAAATGCTGTCTTTGTTGCCCATCAGCCTAATTTTTACATCCACTCAGCTCTACAAAAGCTTGTTTTGAAAGAACAGATCGCAACAGAGTGGTCCCAAGTGCTCAGTCCTCCTACTCTGGACCATCCGAGCTGAGCATTGCCTCGACTGCTTTCCATTTGCTATTTGCTGCTGCCCATCCATGTCTTTGCAGAACAGCCCACGGAGAAATGTGTGGACAGTGTCACCGCTGCAACTGGGGAGTGACATGATCAGTGTGCAGGAGGGGTAGCAGTTGTTGCTCTGGTGTGTAACTAAGCCGGTCTCCCAATGTCACTGATGGCAAACAGAGGCCGGCAAGTCTCACGGCTTCACCGGCACTGAGGCTGGAGCCCCCAGCATTCATAGTTTTGCAGCAAAGGCACAGCAGATTGTTGTTCAGATCTCTCTAGTCTTCCCTATTGCTGGCTGTGAAATAGTCCAGAGGTGCAGACTGCCATGGTGAAAAGCAGAAGCACCTCCACAAAGAGGCTTTTCTCAATGCTAGTCTGCACTGGGGACACTTCAAACAAATCCAGCATTGGTTCATTGTATTATTCTGAGCAGCCTTAAATGTAAGACATCCCTTTTAAAATTTAAAATATATCTCCTTTTCTAGTGGTAGAACAGGCCCTCTTTTTTTTTTTTTTTTTTTTTTTTTTTTTCCCCAGGCTTCCAATTTCTTTTGCACTGTTTGGCCTGGGTTATTCTTTTTCTTCTTCCCAGCCAGACTGTTGTCTGGTGCCTTCTGTCCTTGTCTTTTTAAAGGGTGGGCACGGGCTGTCCCTGTGCCAGGAGACACGACAAGTCTCTCACTCTTTTGAAGATTTTTCTTTGAATGTAAATAAGCCCCAAGCCCTGCTTGATTTGCTGGTGTTTCTAACTTGCCCAGTATGGCCTTGGAAATGTGCCCAAACATATTTTTTCCAATGTCTTGAGTGATACTTTCAACTTGTGACGTAACAATGTCCAACCCCCTTTTCAAAAGTTGTCTGGCCTTTCTACAGCTGAAGGATATGGAATGTACTTCCTACATACACAGAATATACTAGACAGTATACCACTGAGGCCTGTGGCATACATAGCAGGAATGCCTGCAAAACCAGAGAGGCAATTTGTAGCCTGGACTGAATAACTCATTTACAAGGCTTGGTCCCTGTAACAATTTACTTCTACTATGTTGTTGGGATTTATTAAAATATCAGAGACTTCCAGGGCTGCAGATGCTACTTTACAATCAACTTTCTAAAGCAAAATAAGATGTGCTTGTTCTGGTCAGTCTTTATTTCAATCCTGATTGTGTCAATGTGGTGGCAATATACTGGCAGACAGTGTAGTTTACCACCTGTCGTGGCAATGATCTCATTGTTATTACTGCTGGTTGGAATGCAACCAAAATGTCTCCAGCAAGCTGGTACTCTACAAGATGTGTGTAGAGGTAGAGCAAGCTAAACCTTTTGGTGATGCCTGCCACAAAGTGAACTTTTTTTTTTTTTTGCAGGAGCACCTGACAAAGTCCCCCCAAATATGTACTAAAACTCCAGTTTCAGGAAAAGTGTAAGGATTCTTTTTCGGTTTAAGATTTGTTTTCCATATGACAGGGTTGCAGACCAGCCCTATGGCTGGAGATGGGATGGCTGAAGCTTTGTCATGAGGGTTAATAAGATGGTTCACACATTCCACCAAAATGGACCACCTTACCACAAGGTACAGTGCCATGTCTACTGCCCAGCAGTGATATTTCAAAGGTGACATTTCTGCTAGCCCCATCTGCTAGCTCCATCCTGGAGCATGAGCTCCAAGAACCTCACCAGCTGTACGGTGAAGTCTGAGACTGTGGTCTGTGGGAAAATTCTGGTGCTGGCACTGCTGGGTATTGAGAGGTATAAACCACTGTCCATATTTTCTCCTTGCTCCAACCCAATCACTAGATGTCCTGGTCCTTGAAAGCTTCTATGCAGCTGTTTAATATGTGGGGTGAGCCACACCACATCACCAGCAGCTGCTTTTTCCTTCCTTTCCCTTTTGCAGGAATGGCCTTCTCAATTTCATAGAGTCTGCCCTTATTTAGATTCAATTTTTGAGGTTCTTCCACATAAAAGGTCCCTTCATTTGCTTTGCAACTGTGATTTATTGAGTGGTACCTGGGTATCCCTTTTCACAATTTTAGCTACTTTGAAAATTTCATCCATGTATGCTTATAACCATTCTCAAATCTCTTTTTTCTTTCAGACTTCCTTATATGACCTCCCTTTTTGATGAAAGTTGGAGATTATTTAATTTAAATTTAATTCAAATTTTCAAATTTTCAAATTTAAACCTTCACAAAGTTTAAGGATTTTACTTCCACAGGCTCTGTGACAGTTCTGAGGCAGGTCCTTATAAACCCTGGTAATATATCAATGTAGCAAAAAGCATTGTGCACTATAAAATATCTCCACATCTTGGTTTTGAGTACCCTGTAAAAATCCTCTATGATGGAGACTTTTACTTCATTAATAGCAACAAAGCAGTAAATGTTATAGAGCTTTAGAAGTTTTTCTGAAGACTGGCTTAAAATGTCTTTTCCCAGACAGTCTGTAACTTTTGAGGTGGTGTGCCCTTTGTAAAGATGGTTCTAATATAGCCCTGGCTATTATGTAGTGGCCTGCATAACATACCTGTTGCGATGAAGATGCACTTAATACCATCCTTGTATTTGGAAAACTGTTGTACATCCACCAAGGCTGCCATTGTGCCCCCACCTCTGTCACAATCACCTTGTTTATTTTAAAGTACTTTCTGGCTGCCTTATGTAAGCTTTAAGCATCTTGGTTTGCAAGCTACACTGTCACTTGGTTTTTGTTTGGAGGGGGGATTGGCCCTTTAGCTACTTCAAAGAGGTGATTTATATGCCCAAAGCTTCCTGTTTTCCCAGGAGGATAGTGTCTTCTAACAGGAGCTGTGGCATAGAGATGTCTACCAACGCACCACTACTACACACATTAAGAAATGAAACACTGGCCAATCTGACTTGTACACAGAGAAGTTTTCTTGACTGGGTATGAGGAGTATTGGTTGCTGGTCAGGCTTCTCCAGCTCCAGCACTGATGAAGTCTCTCCTGTACATCCCTCAACATCTTTTTCTATTAGGGATCTTGCATTGCAATGTTTAATGGGTATTACCAGAAGACATCAGAGCTCTTCCCATTTCTTGAAGCTGATTTACAAAGAAGCATCTGTAGTAAGATGGATTTCTCTCCCTTTGTCGTTTGAGATGAGTATTCTTCCTTCTGTGTCTGGCAAGGTACCTTCATAGGGGTCAGTGGAGTCTGTATGCAGCATTGTGACAGCTACACTGATTCACAGAATTAGTTGTTGATTTTGGGGGAAGGAAAAAGTAAAATATTCCCAAATTAGAAACCACATCAGAGAATGTAGTCCTTAAATGACGTGTTTAGGAGGGAAGTTAAACATAGGACTGGAAGTCAAATACCTTGTTTGTTTTCAGATTCCATCACAGTCAAACTTAATCTGAAGGCTTCATAATTGATATTGCAGTTGAATTCATACTACACTGCACTGAAATTCTCTGGTTTGCTCTTCTGATGCTGTATTATCTGATAATCTATAACCACACTTATGTTATCGCATTTGTTCTCCCAAGCTAGCATCCTAACTACTTGGATAATGAAATATTTAAATCTTATTTTTGGCTTAGCAAATGTTTTAAAGCATGACAACACAAAGAAATGGAGCCAACCAAAAGTCAGAATTCTGTGGTTTGATTTCTTAATTTTAATATCAATTTGATGCTAATTTTTAATATGGATTGTTCTTCCTTTTAAATGTGTTCATTTAACAGACTAGTAAATTAATGAATAACTGTGATTTTAATTTATATATCCAGACCATATTTAGTTTGTCAGGCCATTTGTGAATTAAAAACTTTGCAATCAACAAAGTGAAAGCATTTCTAATACGGGATGTATTTTGGAGTGTGACATTCAGGAAGAGCTTTTTAGCCAAGCAAACTGTTTCACTCCCTTTTCTTACATTTTCTGACTGACACAATCTCAGTCACTGCAGAATGATGAAAACAGCCTTTGACTGAAAAATCTGATTGTTCAAATGAAAAATGAGATTCTGATGCTTTCAGCTCCCAGCTGCCATATTAAATTCAGTTAAGATCAAGAATGGGAGAATGTTGCTACAGTTCTGTATCTGCTTTTTAGTGACCACTCTTCACAGTTTAGTACATGGGCAAAAGGCTCAAAGAATATGTAAATGGATGTTACTTAACTTTACTTTCTTTCCTCAAATGGCTTGTCTAAGTCTGCAGTGGAAAAACGAAAATGTGCCTTGATCCCTGCCAACAGACTTTATCCATTCTGGGAAGAAATGTAAAGGTCCAGTCTGAGAGTATATCATTTCATGATCTTCCATGAGCATTAAATTAACATGGATTTCATAATGCAATCACACTAGTAGAACTACACTGACACTGATGAGTCATTCTTTAAGGAACTAAGGGATGCCTCCAAGACATCTGCCCTTGTCCTCATGGGGGACTTGAATTTGCAAGATGTCAACTGGGAGCACCACACAGCTGGTAGAAACAGGTCCAGAAGATTCCTAATCTATCTGCATGATAACTTCATGGTACAGGTGCTGAGGGACCCAACCAGGAAAGGTGCCTTCCTCGATCTACTGCTTGTTAACAGAGAGGGTCCTGTGGGTGAAGTGGCAATTGGCAGCTGCCTTGGCCACAGTGACCACGAAGCACTCAAGTTTAAAGTCTATGGTAATAGGAGGAAAACTGACAGTAAGGCCTCAACTCTGGATATGAGGAAAGCAGGCTTCAGGCTGCTCAGGGGACTGCTTAGCAAGGTTCCCCTGGAAAAAGCTTTTGAAGGTGCTAGGGTCCATCAGTGCTGATGACTATTTAAGTACCACCTCCTAAAAGCACAGGACCAGGCCATTCCAAAATGACAGAAGTCAAGCAGGCGAGGCAGAAGGCAGGCCTGTCTAAGCAGGGATTTTCTTCGGGAACTAAGGCACAGAAAGAAGGTGTATGGCCAGTGGAAGCAAGGACAGGTGACATGGGTGGACTACAGAGATGCTGTTCACCACTGTAGGGTGGAAATTTGTGTGGCCAAAGCCCAGTTAGAGTTGAAGCTGGGCAGTACTGTGAAGGTCAATGAAAAGGGCTTTTTAAAAATATGTTAATAGCAAGAGGCAGGCCAGAAATAACATTGGCCCATAACTTGATGAGCATGGACACCTTACAAACAGGAATATACGCAAAACAGAGACATTTACTGTTTTCTTCACCTTGCAACACTGATGACAGGCTCTGGGACCCCCAAAGCCCTGGGCTAGAGAACCACGACTGTGAGAATGATAAACTCCCAACCAACCCTGAACTTGTGTGGGATTTGCTACTCCAGCTGGGTCCCTGTAAGTTGATGGGGCCTGATGGGATTCATCTGAGGGTACTCAAAGAGCTGGCTGATGTCATAGCAAAACCTCTCTTAATCATTTTTCAATGCTTTTGGGAACCTGGAGAGGTACCAGTTGACTGGAAGCTGGCAAATGTTGTCCCAATCATCAAGAAGGGCAGCAGGGATGACCCCTGTAACTACAGGCCTGTTTGTTAGTCTCACTTCAGTGCCTGGCCAGATTATGGAGATTATAATGGGAGTTATTGAAAAACACCTAAAAGACAACAGAGTCATTGGTCCTAGCCAGCATGGGTTCATAAGGGGAAGGTCCTGCTTAACAAACTTAATTTCTTTCTATGACCAGGTCACCCACCTAGTTGACCAAGGGAAGCCAGCAGATGTGGTTTTTCTGGATTTTAGCAAAGCTTTCCATACTGACTTTCACAGGATCCTTCTGCACAAAGAGTCCAGCATACAGCGCTGATGGGTTGGGCTCAAAGGGCCATAGTAAATGGGGTTACATTGGGCTGGCGATCAGTCACTAGTGGGGTTCCACAGGGATCCATCTTAGGGCCAGTACTCTTTAATATCTTCATAAATGACCTGGATGCAGGACTTGAAGGTTTACTAAGTAAGTTTGCAGATGACATGAAATTGGGGGGAGTGGCTGACACTCTTGAGGGCAGAGAGGCCCTGCAGAGGGATCTGGACAAATTAGAGAGCTGGGTGATCACCAACCGCATGAAGTTTAACAAGGGAAAATGCTGGGTTTTGCACCCAGGACACGGCAACCCTGGATGTACCTACAGACTGGTGAGAGAAGCTGGAGAGGCTGGAGAGCAGCCCTGTGAAAGGGATCTGGGGGTCCTGGTTGATGGCAAGTTGAACATGAGCCAACAGTGTGCCCTGGCAGCCAAGAGCGCCAGTTGCGTCCTGGGGTGCATCAAGCACTGCATCGCTGGTTGGCCGAGGGAGGTGATTGTCCCGCTCTACTCTGCACTGGTGCGACCCCGCCTTGAGCACTGTGTGCAATTTTGGGTGCTGCAGTATAAAAAGCACATAAAGCCTCTGGAGAATGTCCAGAGGAGAGTCTTGAAGTTGGTGAAGAGTTTAGAGGCAAAGCCGGCTAAAGTCACTTTGTCTCTTCAGCCTAGAGAAGAAGAGACTGAGGGGAGACCTCATTGCAGTCTACAGCTTCCTCACAAGGGGAGGAGGAGGAGCAGGTGCTGATCTCTTCTCTCTGGCGACCAATGATAGTACCTGGGGGAATCGCAGAAGATGTGCCAGGGGAAGTTTAGATATTAAGAAGACGTTCTTCACCCAGAGGGTGGTAGAATACTGGAATAGGCTCACCAGGGAAGTGCTTGTGGCACCAAGGTTGACAGTGTTCAAAAGCATTTGGACAGCTCCCTCAGACACATGGTGTGATTCTTGGGGTTGTTCTATGCAGGGACAGGAGTTGGACTCGATGGTCCTTGTGGGTCCCTTCCAACTCAGAACTCTATGAATGTTGTGGGTTTTATTCAAATTTATTTAAATTTATAGTAATTTTATTATGAATCAATTTCATTACAAATACTTACAAATTATTTCACTTCTCTACAAAATATTGCTTACTGAAATGAAGTATCAGTACACAATATGTATGCGGCCTTTCAGTATATAAAGGTAAGCATGGTGGCGAGAGATGGAGAGAGGCAGAGTTTTTACCAAGACCTGTAGTGCCAGGACAAGGGGCAACAGTTTTAAACTGAAAGAAGGTAGATTTAGACTGGGCATAAGGAGGAAATTCTTTATGATGAAGGTGGTGTGACACCACAACAGGTTACCCAGAGAAGTTGTGGTTGCCCCATCATTAGAAGAGCTCAAGGTCAGGTTGGACATGGCTTTGAGCAACCCAGTCTAGCAAAAGATGTTCCTTCTTGTGGCCGAATGCAACAGTTGCTTATTTTTTGCGACCTGGTCAAATTGTAGTAAAATAAAAATTGTAACCAAGTTTTAATGGCAGAAATCTGAATGACTGAAATAGCATGCAATTTTTTTTCCCTTTCCACTAAATCTGCTCCTTTTCTATAGCTTATTTATCCAGGATGAAAGAAAATTGCGGTGTAGTGAATGTCAGTTAATGAACTTTTAACAAGGAATTAAGCTTTTTAAAACTAAAGAATGAGAATCAGTAGGGTGCATTTAATCATGAAACCAGCTCGATCATCTTGAAGTCAGTTTTGCTTCATTAAGGTTTGTAAGGCATAGCTGTTTATGTGATGTACGGTAGTCTTCTATGTAGGGGGTTATGTTGCTGTGAACTAACATAATATTGACAAGTTACTTACACATTTCACTTCCTATTGACAACAATCACAACTCAATACTTTCTCCTTGCCTAGCTGAGACTTTAGTATGGCAGAAACAAGACAGATTAAGTTCCATCTTGGATGAAGTGGAAATATTTCTTACTATAAAATATCAGTAGTAAATCAAAGCAAGCAGGGACTATTCCATACAAAAGCATAAAGGACTCGTGGGTCCCTTAGTTCTCTCTATGAGGAATACCCAGAATACTCAGTATGTGCAGAAGTTTTTTAATGTTAAAGTAACTAGGCACAGGTCAAAGACATTTTGTTTAAATGTAAATGTACTTTAGATCAGGATTTTGGCTTCAAGTATGCAGATAGAGTGAGAAAGCATTTCAAGACCACAAACAGTATCAATTATCTGTCTGCAGTTTTTATGTGCTTCTTTCCATCAATAGCTTCCTCTTTCACTATTAGTACTGTCTCTTGACACTATAGAATTCAAAATCTTTGCACAATTTCATTGCAAATATGCAACACTTCCAGAATTTTTGATTCCAACAATTTTACTAGCAATAAGTGGCATGGGTACCCTTTAACAGTTAAATTTTAATATCAGCCTTGCAGCTGGTGAATCTGGGGAGATGCAGCTGCAAGTCTCATTTTAGCTAATTTAGTCCTTCATTCAAAACTTTGAAGGCTTTGTTTCACACTTGGATCTCTTACCTTGACCACTGTTGTCTAAGGCCAGTGAACAACATATTTGCTTGAGGTGCAGAAACAATGGATTAGTACACCTTCATTTCCATGTAAGAAAAACATGCTTAGCATCTGAGCCAGTCAATGATAGAAAATATTTCTTTTACTAGCTATACTAAGGACATCCTAGTATGACCAATGTTTTTAAGACCTAAAGTTGCCAAGTTCCAATAGTTGACAGTAAAGATGTTCGCTAGATTTTGATGTGAATTTTCTAGCCAATCCATTCAGATGTTTCTGCCCTCTTCACCAGTATGGCCACAAATGAATCTCTATTTGCTGTGGTATTATTACTAATTTGGTGACTAAACTGATTTAATATTTTTCCTCTAAGGCATTCTGTTTACTACAACATTTTTTTACCATCTCCCCATTCCTCAGCAGTATCTTAATTCATTTAAATGAATAAGAACAGGAAATTAGCACATGGAGATCTGCGTGGGGTACCTGCTACCTCATGGTGGTGATTGCTCCAAGCATGCACGTTATAGCTGTTTGGCCCCACCTAGAGACTTAAAGATCATATGACAAGAAGAGATGATTGTCAAACCCAGGCAATATTTTAGAGGACTCCAGAGAAAATGAACCATTTAAGAGAATGGGTCCCTCCCTAAAATGATATGAAGGAGCTTTGTGTAATAGAATATATAGGACAGGAATAGTCCCAATGTTACTAAGAAATCTGTTCACTCATGGAAATGTGTTGGGACTGTCTTCTCCATTCCTCTCAGAAAAGGAGAATTCATCACTGGTTATTTTTTCTAGCAACTTTACACCCAGTGGCAGTGTTCTTTTGTTTACACAGGCTCATGTGTACAGCTGTGTACTGATGGCATTTGGCTGATTTGTATGTCATAAGAATTGTTTGTGACAACAGTGCTTTTTCTTAAATAAATATGTCATTTCTGAAATATTCAGCAGTTGTCTGGCTATATTTGGAGTTCAGCTGTTTGTGAAGTTATTTGTGAACTGAATTACTTCTATTTTATGTTTAGAAATGTTAATTTAAGTGTTCTGTTAATAGAGCAATCATTTTGAGAGCAAAGCCTTTAACATAGTCCCTTTATTGTCCTTTGTTTTTTCCTAAGTTGTTATCAGCCCAAGGAACATATTGGTATAGCTATATAGAATCACAGAATCACAGAATGGTTAGGGTTGGAAGGGACCTTGAAGATCAAGGTGCCAGCCCCCCTGCCATGGATGGGCAGGGACACCTTCCACT
>JMFS01080353.1:0-13700 GCA_000699545.1 Podiceps cristatus
ATCTAGCTCCATCCTGGCTGAAATCAGGACAATCACATCATCACCTACAATATCCAGGTGTTTTTAAATTTAAACCATTTTAAAATATAATTGGAAGATTATTTATTACTGTCCTTTAATGAATATCTCTTTTGAGAAGCCATCAATAAAGACAAGCAGTTATTATATAAAAAAATTGACATAGCACCAAGAATTTCTACAGGTATGTTAGAAATAAAATCTTGTATGGCTTATGTTTCTATAGTGGATCAGTTCCTCAGGGTCTTAAGTGATACAGTTCTTGTTAAAGTCGTTATTACTACAAATTTGGCGATTCTCTCCCGAATAAAGAATTCTAATGTTGTATACCACACTCTGTCTATAGTAACAGAGGTAGAATTCAAAATCTCAACCACCACGTAGGAGGTACCAACCTAATGTAGCTCAGTGACCTCCCACAGGAAAATCACATTGACCTGACAGTTCCCAGGTTAAAGAAAACATTGCACATAGGTGTGCAGCTGCAGAGTGAAAGAAACTGGGGGGTGGGGTGGGGTGGGGGGACGACAGGGGAATTGTAAAGAGTAGTGGGGAGGGGATAATTACCATTTGTGCATTATAAAGTTCTGTCAGGAACTGATTGTTCAGAATTTGTGCAAATGTTTTTCCTATAAAATTTTTCTTTGAAAAAGGTCTCATAATCAGCAAATATGATATACTATACATATATACATTCAATTGTAATACATATACAATTTAGGCAGATTTCTATGACAGTGAGAAATCTACCACTGTAGGTGGTAGTAATGTACAAAATTTTCCTTATTGCCTGTTGGAAAGGAAGGTGCCATTGAGCTGGTCTCTTGATTCTCAAAGATAACGTGCCTGCCCATGGTTTCCTGCACTGGCTGCAGTGACATCACTCAGGAGACTTCTAGTGTCGCAATTTCAGAGCTGTCTTGCTTGTTTAAAAGCATGGGGCCTAGCTTCTGCTGACCCTACTTTTTCACAGTTCATCTGCCAAAGTACGATTCTCTAAGAATGTAATTGAGATAATAGGTTTGAATAGATATGTTTTATTTTGCTTCCACCTCAGAAAAATAATTGCTTAACTAATGAGCCTCATAGTAAGTAATTTGCAGGCAACTGAACTTAGGACCTTAAACAACAGAGCAGAGGCTTCTACCACTTGGTTTAAAACTGTAGTAGACTGCATTAGTTGGATGCAGCAGAAGGCTGTTTTTCTCTATTATTGGCTTGCCAATTAGAGGAGTGCAAAACACACTGAACTGGTGGGAGGATATTTTTGAAAGCATTCATCATTGACTTTAATGGGAGAGAAAGCAAAGGCCAACCCATTTTAAGTGTGCGATCTACAGGATTTTACAGACGTGCTCATGCATATGTACCACTGTTTGTGTGTGCAAATGGGTCTGCTGTGACAGGCACCAACTAAATGAGAAAAAGAAACATTAACTCAGCAGTACCTTAAAGGAACCTGAATAAACAGCAGATATGCATTGAGTGTTTCGCTCTCACAGAAGTTCTGCACTATCTGGGCATACTGAACACAGAGTGGCTGACACTACTCAAAATATACATGCCTCCAACTTTTTAAAATAAAAGAACAAGATTGTGATGGCACTTCACTTGCATAGGCAAATGAAGAATATTTTCTGCCTTATAGCATTTTTCAAACAACAATAGATATATAAAAGAGGAGTGTCACAGAAGCACCCAGCTGAGAATCTGAGATTATCTCATTTTGAATAATGCCCTAGGAATCCTTAGCCTCCACTTTAATACCCTAGTCGAAATCTTAAGGTAAGTGAAAACCTTCAAAACCTGCCAATTAACATTTCATTTCAGGAAACAGCAAGAACAAAGCTTAGAAAGCAAATGGTGAACACAACTGAGAAAAAAAATTCTCAACTAATAAGACAATGTCACCATTGTCTGCATTAAATAAGAGGAAAAACATATATGGGATATATGGATTTATACAGAAAGTTCTGTATAAATGTATCAGACTGTCAGGTCTGTTAGGTCCTTCATACTAGAAAAACTAAGTAGCTGTGCTTTGTAAGAGTGACAGCTCTTAGGACTGTGGTCATGAAGTGTAACACACATTTTCACCTACCCACAATCTACTTCTTGGGATATGTTTAATAGAATCACCTGAATTATGTGCTTGGGATAATAGTAAGATACTTTTAGTCTTTTCTTTTTCTTGTTTGCAAAGTGAGATATGTTGCTAATTAATAATTTGCAAATGTTTATACTAATTTTTAGAACATGGAAAATATTAGTCGATATAGTTATAGAACAATTTAACTTCTTAGCTAGTCATAAACATGTGATCAAGCACTTTTGGCAAATGCTGTAATGTATGTTTCCTCATTGGCAGAATGAAAGGTTTTAGAAGAGAAATGAATGATGAAGAATGAATAAAGAACAATCATGCTTTCCTGTAGGAATTTCTGGACAAATTATATGTGTTAAAATTTATGAAACTTTCAAGATTTGTGAACATTTTTCATGAATAAGCCATCATAGCACACATTAACCTTGAGTGTTACAACCCTATGAATAATAGTAAAGTGAAATTACCATTTATTTCTGCAATACATAGCCAGTGGCAGAAAGTCTCCAGGTTACGGATGAAGAGCAAACAGCTTATCTGAACCATGCCAATAAGCTTTAAATTCCATTATAGTCCTTGAAAGACCAGTAAATTGCAATAAATATGAGAGAACCACTTGAGAGCACTAAAAGAAATGACACGGAAGCATTTCATTTCCCCAGTTGTATAAAAACAATAAAATATTGTACCGAAAGACTTAAAACAATACTTACAGAGATGTTATCAATTAATTCTTTAATGAAATAGCAACATTTTCTGCCAATTTTTAATGAATTTCTTTTAATTTTGATCCCTTTCAGGTCACAATCATTCCAGGAATTTTTTTTTTTTTTTTAAAAAAAGGAAAAAAGAGGAACTTACCCACTTTTTTTACTAAGTGACTTCTTGGTGGAAAAAATTGTGGAATTAAATAATTTTAAGGGACCATAGGAGATGTGGACACACCATCTAAATGTTTAAATAGGTGTTTGTCCTTTATCAAAATTTCAGTTACACATAGTACCCTCTTCTAAAAATTTTTTTATACAAGGAAGACAAGCAAAATTTGAAGTGGCAGGTATTTGTACAGGAAATTTAATTTTAAGAACAACAATCTTTCAGCAGCAGTAACAAGGCCAGGTAGAAAGAGTAATTAGGCAACTAAAGAAAACGATGGTATGTTATAAACAGGAATGAAACAGATTGCTGTAAGTAGTTTTACAGTTCTCATATGTTTTAGGGTCTTCCTTGCAAAAACAGGAAGATTAGGTGGACCCATTGTTTCCTGAGTCGCAATAGCTAATTTAGATCTCTTCTGAAATTGAGCATTTAAAGAGTAAATAATACAGCCAATTTCCTAACAACTTTGAGGAATATCCTGTTGATCTATATAGACTTCGGACTTTCTACAGTCCATTCTATCAGACTGCATCCAGTTTACTGTATGATACAAATTGCCTCTCATTATTTCTTGCTTTGCCTATCATTGTGGCATCTGAAAATTTAGTCATCAAGAGCTTCATATTTCTTCTAGATAATCAATAAAAAGTTGCATAACATCTGGCTTGATAACAACTTCTGCAGAAGCCTACTGGGGATACTGCATCTAATGAGAATTCTCTATTAATCGGTCATGTTTAGATATGTCACTAAGCTAATTATTAATATGCTGTGTGCTTTACTGATATTAGATATCATGAGATTTTAAGTCAAAATTCCACACTGTACTAAGTCAACTTCCTTACAGTCTTATATAACATACTTCGTCTCTGCATATACATTTAGTAGCAACCAGTTTTCACCAATTTTCAATAAAACTTGTTGATAAACATTAAGTATACTACCAGTCTTTAATACTTTGCTGATTGTACTGGTTTTGGCTGGGATACTTAGTTTTCATCATAGTAGCTAGTATGGAGCTGTGTCGTGGATTTGTGCTGAAAACAGTGTTGATAACACAGGGATGTGTCGTTACTGCTGAGCTGTGCTGACACAGAGTCAGGGCCTTCTCTGCTCCTCACCCCACCCCACCAGTGAGGAGGCCGGGGGGCACAAGGAGCTGGGAGGGGACACAGCCGGGACAGGTGACCCCAACTGACCCAAGGGTATTCTATACCATATGATGTCATGCACAGCATATAAAGCTGGGGGAAGAAGAAGGACGGGGTATGTGTGTGTTGAGAGTGATGGCGTTTGTCTTCCCAAGTAACTGTTAGGTGTGATGGAGCCCTGCTTTCCTGGGGATGGCTGAACACCTGCCTGCCCATGGAAAGTAGCGAATAAATTCATTATTTTGCTTTGCTTGTGCGCATGGCATTTGCTTTACCTATTAAACTGTCTTTATCTCAACCCATGAGTTTTCTTTTTTTTCTTTTTTTTTCCATTTTCCTCCTATATCCTGCTGAGTAGGAGGGGATATAGTGAGCGGCTGCGTGGTACTTAGTTGCTGGCTGGGGTTAAACCCTGACACTGATTAAGAGCTGTCTCTTATTTTGCATACTTTTGCTCGTGAACAACACTAGAATAGCTAAAATGAAGTGACCCACATCACGCGCCCCTTCAGTGATACTCTCACAGCATTAACAGTTTTGCTTTTCAGAGATTCCACACTTGCACCAGTTTCTCCATGAAATGATTGCCAGATTTATTTTCCAAAGGCACTTGAATGCTAAGTTACTCACAGTTGTTTCAGAAATAGAAGATGAGGTGAAGTACTTTGAATAAATTATTGCTCAGCTCTGCATACAAAGTGTACAGATGTTTTATACTGCTGAAGAGTGAATGTATAAAAAGAAGGGCACAGGACAGGACTTCTGTCTTTCATCAGTACCACATAATCTCGGACTATGAGAAAAACTTAACACTAATAGTTAAAAAAAATTACTAACAGCTAAAAATAACTCTAGACTTTCCTTGAGAAGCTGAGAAAATCCCATTATCCTTTGGCACTGTGTCTTCTGAATGTCAGAAGGGCAAAAATGTGGGTCAAAAGGCAGTGAAAATAACAGCTAAATCATCTTCCAACTCGCCCCCAGTCAAACACAACCCCCAAACTGCAGGGATAAACCTGGACAGAGGCCTAAATCCCAAGTCTTTTAAGGACCCTTCTGTCATAAGTGATGAGAGAGGGAGAGAAAAGCTTGAGCAGAGTGATTCAGAACAGGAGCCAAGGTGATGGGAAGTAGGAATTATTCATTTCCATGAACAACAGGAGGACATGAGTGTCTCACATTACTACTAAGGTTAAGTTTGACATTTCCAAATGTATTTCAGTATAATACTATCTGAACATCCCAATACAGAAATGGGATGGCATACAGGAGTGGACATTCCTGCATACAGGAAGCACATCATTCTTTAGTTTTGGAGAGAAGAGAAGAGAAGAAAAGAGAAGAGAAGAGAAGAGAAGAGAAGAGAAGAGAAGAGAAGAGAAGAGAAATTTGAAAGAAAATCCTTTTTATTTTTATCTGGATAGTGGGCTTGCACATTCTTCACTGCCATATTACAAAAAAAAAAAATAGTTGCTAACGTGGTCTGAGAGTCACTCCTTTGTGTCTTCCCTTTCTACATGCAAAATGAGAATGGTAACTACAACATCCGTTTACTGAACCTGGTGGGAGAGCTGATTTTTTTTATTGCAGTACAATGTATAAAGATCATTCAGAACAGTGAGTTTATGTTTTGTTTTAATTTAAATTTCAAGCCATGCAAAACTATATGGTTTATGTGTTCATCTATTGACACCCTTGAATACGTAACACAAGAATAAGTCCTCTGGGGGAAGGGAAAATATGAGTGTGTTCATTAAAATGTTTAGGTTTACGGTGATGAAGTCTGTATCATAATCTAAATAGAGTATTGCTTTATGTAAGTGAAGGTTTTGCGTTATCTACAGGGAGCTCCAACAAATTCAGCTGTCCACAATGTGACATATACAAGCTATAAAAAGCTATACTCTTGGAGCTCTCCTTTGGTGTTCCTGACAGTATGCTAATTGATGTCTAACAAAGAAGAATAAGGATATGCACAAAAGGCAGCTTCATGTTGTTTACAGGCAGGTCTGGATTAATGCTGAACATCTCCAGTTCTTAAGAATTGTCCTAACTGGTTGAAAAGTTTTTCTCAAGAGCTCGCAGAAGAGTGCATAGAAGCTGGTGGAATTATTGCTGAGCCACAGGGACAGCCAGAATACTCACAGGGTGTAATTCTAATCAGACAAAACTAAACATGTCTCTGAGAAATATCTGTATGCTGTTTTCTCCCTGTTTTTAACTCAGATTCCTAGAAAAAATAGCCCACGAAATTGCAGTTTCTTCTGTGAGCACTTCTCCTGACATCTCCACTCCTAAACTGTGCTTTGGTTCAGTGTAGTTTGTGTTTAGATCACAACAAATTTCTTTTTCTATTTGAATACTTTTTGTGAGAAGTTTATAGTTATCTCACATTCAGATGGTTTCAGCAAATAATCCTTGGTTTGTGGTTTATGATAAAACTCCTTGACAACAGAAATCTCCGTTAAGCTAGCCAAGCAGGTTTCCCAGTCCTACATTTTTCACTTTCTAATAGTTCTCACAAATATTTCTACAGAGTGAATAAGCTGTACAAAACCCCTCGCTTTACCTGCAGGTAGGGAACGTGGCAAATTTACAAATATATGATTTGATTTCTCTGGTAGTCTCTTTACTGCTGTGGCTTAACCCTGACTGGATGCCAGGTGCCCACCAGAGCCGCTCTGTCACTGCCCTCCTCAGCTGGACGGGGAGAGAAAATGTAACAAAAGGTTCATGGGTCGAGATAAGGACAGGGGGATCACTCAGCAATTGCTGTCATGGACAAAACAGACTCAACTTGTGAAAAAAAAATACATTATCAATCAAATCAGAGTAGGATAATGAGAAATAAAACCAAATCTTAAAACGCCTTCTCCTTGCCCCTCCTTTCTTCCTGGGCTCAGCTTCACTCCCGATTTCTCTCCCTCCCCACGAGCAGCGCAGGGGACGGGGAATGGGGCTGCGGTCAGTCCCTCACGCGTGTCTCTGCCGCTCCTTCCTCCGCAGGGGAGGCTCCTCACCCCCTGCCCTGCCCCAGCCCGGGCTCCCTCCCACGGCAGACAGTCCCCCACGCACTTCTCCAGCCTGAGCCCTTCCCAGGGCTGCAGCCCCTCACGCCCTGCCCCAGCGTGGGTCCCTCCCACGGGCGCAGCCCCTCAGGCACAGACGCTCCAGCCTGGCAGCAATTTACAGATTCAAGAGATGAGTAGAGAGAGGCACAGAGGGATACACAATACTGTGTGAATTTTGATGGAATAAATGTGCCTAGAAAGTGAAAAGCATTATCATAACCCTATTATTGTACTATGTTGAAGTCTTGGGGTCTGAGATGGTACCTCAGTCAGCTTAATCTTATAACAAAAACAACACTTGTGCCAAGACTGAAAATACATTAAGTTGCACAAGCGAAAAAAACAAAAACAAGGATGTAATTTAGGTAGAAACTGAAATGCACATATTTTGCAGAACAAATATATTAAATACTTTTGGAGACCTTTTTGTTGGAGAAAGATAATTGTTAAAGCTTCTTATTTTGTTAAGCAATTCTAAGCAGTAAAAAGGTGTTGTTTTTTTTTTTTGTTTTTTGTTTTTTGTTTTTTTTTCAGTTCTGAATTGGGAATGTGATGATTTTACCTACCTTTCAAAAAATTAAAAGGCACAGCAGTAAAAAAAAGACAGAGCAATGTTGGGGGAACTGCAGTTTAGCGTAGGTGTGCTCAGGACAAAATTGTCTCAGTCAAAAATGTGTGCTTCAGCAACCCTGCTCTTCCCTTCAGAGTGAAACTAGTATGGCTGGACTAGTCAGGACCCTCAATGCTACACCTCTTTCTTAACAATAACCCAAGTTGATGATTCATCACTTTTTGTTGTGTTGGTACCAGATGAGGCAGTAGGTCTCAGAATCATGCAAAAGGGAAGTTTCACATGAGACACATAGTGCTATGCTTTAGTTTAGCATTTAGCATAATCCCATAAATCCAGGAGACAGAATTTTGAGAACACTAGATGTACATTAAAACCAAGAGCTTTGGCAACTGCAGACACAACATACTCTCTGTCAAAGGGAAATATGTGATCTTTTTCTAATCTAAAATAACTTCCACCCTGATGGAAATTCCATCTGTGTATGTACAGGGATCAAAGGTATGAATGCAAACTGGAATTTTCCCTTACACTTGTAAAAATGCTGGAATGAATTTAAGGATAAGTTCTAAAGCCTACATAATTGAAAAAATGTCCTTGTACTTATCCCGAATCTTTGAGCATGCACAGGCAGTGTCTGGATTGACAGGCACATCACTTTTCTGCACATGCAATTGCATAAAAATTTTGCTTTTGATGAGGAGGTAGCCATCATTCCCTTTTTACTAGATTGGAAAAGCTGAAGAAGGTGGATTCTGCAGAATTTGTTCTTATTTTTGTTAAATCACTGAACACTTTTGGCTCACAGTTAATATTTCTCAAGAGAAATGGTATAGAAAGTAGAAATGCACACACGTAAGTCCACTTAAATTCCCAGTTTTACACTGAGCAGCCAACTGCCCTGATAATTTTCAACTGTCACTGCTGTTTATCTCATTAGAAGAATGTCACCCAGGATGACATTGTCACCCTTCCACTAGGGTAGCGTACGGCTTTAGGACTGATTCAGAGCAAAGAGAGCCATCTGCTCAGTCAGTGCTATTACTCTCTGCAGTACCTCAAATCTTCCTTGGAGGCTGCTCTGTCTAATGCTGCCTTGTACAGCTTATGCAGTCAGATGTTTTTGTAGACAGGACTGATACGGCTACAGATGGCAAGAACTGCACCTCTAAGAGAGGAATTCCCTGTTGCTTTTCCAGACCTGTAGTTAAATGTATGCTGTAGTATACAAGTTACCTTGCTACTGTAAATATAAATGTACAGCAGACAGGAAAAGAGGGAGAACCATTTGGGGCAATATGTTTATATAGTTTGGAAATGTAGAGCACACATCTGGTACAGATGAACAGCAATCAGGAAGTTATGACAGGGGAAAAAGAGAGAATGTTACAATTAATTGTGTTAAATGAGTTTTTCAAACAACCAAAGTTATGGCCCTTTGAGCCTGGGGAAGTGTTTTGTTCAAAGCACCAGGGAGGATGGAGTGAACCTAAGCCAAAGAATCTGCTTGAATCAAGATCCCACTTAGTGAACATAACTAAAAAGGTCATTGGTGAACCTCTGCAATCCAAATGCAGACGGATTTGTGGGCAACATTATCTGGAAACTCCAAAACAACCTGAATGAAATACAGTTTAGTTTTGGAGAAAGGAACTGGTGAAGGAAGAGGTGGGTGTATGTATATATATGTTGTGAGAATGCTATGTAAAATCTTTCCCACCATCAGGACACTTGTTTCTGTATATTTTGATTCTTTTGTTTGAAATAGCCTCGTTTATTGTTACTTGAAAAGTCTGTTTGCTTCTCTTGGATATGCATTTTATGGACTACTTCTTGGATATTTCATCCCTTATGAGTGTAAAGGAAGGTGTAGTTTCCTGACACTACTGGCCAAGCAAAGGAGAAATAAGTTCAAAGCAAAACTATTCTGATGATGACTGCAACCACCACAGCTAAGGCTCAGCTTAGCTGACTATCCTGAAGGTTTGCAAACAGCAACAACAAAATGTTATGGCCACCTTCTTTTGCAGCCAAAATCAAACCTCTTTTATTATCCTTACTTAATTTGTTGGCTTCTACCTTGAATTGTATGAGATGAAAACATAAGCAGCTGGACTGGTGTCTGCAATTCAAATGTCAGAGCTCAAAGGTAAATTTGATGACTGCAGATAGCAAACACATAAGGAAATGTTATTCTTTCAGAATACCTTTTGATTTTAGAGTCCTGAAAAGGATTCAAACAGCAAACAGTGAATAGCCATCTTTCAAAGAAATACTACTTAAATAAGACCTTGGGGCATCAGTCCAGACAAAGTGTCAAAGCAAACATGTTAAACGATGGTGATAACACACAATAACAAAAACCTATTCCCTCGGAAAATACTTATTTATGTGGTATGAGGCTCTGGGGAAAGAAGCAGGTGATCATAAAAACTGCATTGTAGTGTATAAACAGAAGATGGCTGAGTTAAGGCTGAAAGGACATTCAAATTCTGGCATTTCATGTATTATGGGCCTCTGATTTTCTGACCATAACATTTAATAGGGGTTTTTTCCTGCTAAAGAAGCAACTAAAGCCCTTGCATTCCATCCTCCCTTATTTGCCATTGAAATGCTACCCCGTGCGTATATATCTGAAGCACAGAAATGTGAAAGAGAAAAGACGCAGCTGGAAGGAGAGGGAAACAGATGGTTTTTTCCCACTTAGGAAAATTGTCCCAATTAAAAGAAAATATTCACCACAAATAGGGCTTAGAAGTTGAAATGTCACATTTTTCATAGACTGAAAGTTAAATGCATGATTCCTATTCAATTGAAGCAGGCTTCTATATAATTTGAAGTGTTTCATTTTATTTCTGATAATTTTAGTCTCTTCATCACAGTTAGTTTGCATTTTCAAATGAAAGCTTGTTACATGCCATAAACCCGAGATTTTCAATTTTGAAAAGGTCGGTATGGGCATCTACCATTTTGAAGCTTTTTTCCCCAAACTTGTTGCTTTGTGAGAATCCTCTGAAAGCAAATCCTGTTCCTGTGACAGATACCCAATTCCACAAATTTGCCTTTGTTGGGAAAACAAAACAGTAATGTTCAACTACATCCTTCACATTCACGATCTGGGCCTTTTCTGTATCTACTGGTATCCACTATGTTCTGCTTTGTGGTTTTCCCATCTCTGAGACCCATCCTGAGCGTGGATTTCAAAGCTGTTGCTGACAGCACAGCACTGCTGAGAGGCTGAATGGTTACAAAACCTCTGCTCTTCCCTTTACAAACCTGAACTATTCTATCCCCTATGCCTCCAGCAACTTCCCTCTCTAACTTTTCTCCACCCTCTAGTCCATATAAGGTATCACAGCTCGCAAAGTCTAATTACATTACCTCTTTTTTCCTCCTCTCTTCATGGGCGTCAGGGGTAGAAATAATAAGAATAAAGAGAAAAAGGAAAAAAGTGTTCTTGCTCTCAAATCCAGCACCTTACTTCATAACAGCTTCTAACAACACGGCAGCACAGTTCCAGTGGAAGGGCTGCTCACTCCTGAACCGGGCTCAGCGGCTCTGAAGGTGCGCGCTTCTCCCTGCTGTTGGGAGGACACGAGGGATTCGTGAGCTGAAAGAGCATGTTCACTGCGCATGAAAACTTGAGAGGTTTTGCCACCTAAGTCTTCGCAAATGCATATTAAACTAGGGACCTCACTGTTCTACCATTATGGTAGGCTTCCTGGCAAAATCTCTACTGCAGTTGTGTCAGCACCTCTGCCCACATCTCCACGCGAAGTTTCAAGCTGCTTCAAAAAGGCAGAGTTCTTGTTGGAGTTTTATGTCAGATTCTAAGGATCAAATATGAGCAGAGAGACTGCATAAACCAAAGATCTAGTGTGTTATGCAGTTGATTTATGAAAAACTAATGGATTAAACTGTAAAATTTATGTGAATAAATGAACTTGAATCACCTCACATAACACATGCAGGACACCTAATCTTTCTGTGTATTTATTAACTTCAATATAGCACTGATGTTAGCACCAATTTACTGACTGAAAAAGAAGAGATTTACCTTGCTACATACATCACATATTTACCTTCCAACTGGGATTTTGAGACAACTTTTCATCCAAGATCCTCCTATAAACTGGAGGATTATGTCACATTATCACTGTGCTACAAATGCCTGTGCACTGTTTCCCACATAGCAGCTTTAACAATCGGAAGTTTTTCAAACATGTAGCTGCAATATTTTGTCAGCCAGCAAGTTGTCAAAGGGCACCTCCCCTGTAAGAGGTGCAGGTGCCGGTGGAGCCAGCTTCAGAGGCAGTATCACTGACCCAGTGTTTTGGTCCTGCTTAATGCTCTGCGGCACAGAGCTTGACTGCACTTAGCATTATTCTTTCAGTCTCCATCACTCTGTACAATCATGTGGACAAGTCAGACCAGGAGGCAGCTGAGATAAGGTACATGCCATTATCTCTGCCTTCCCTGAATTCTCTTCTTTTGACTGTTTTATTAACGTTATTATAACTTGAGATTTTTTTTTCTCTCTCCTTTTTTTTCTCCCCTTTTCATGAATATTTTATCACTCATTTCTACTTAGGCTGTGAGAGAAGGTGAAAGGCGATTTCTTCCTGTCAGTCCACATAAAATACAGCTAGGGAGGGGAGGGGTAAGAACCCTTGGCGGTTATTAAGGGTCCCGCTGTTGACAGAACATTCCATTCAGGGCTTCCTGCTGCTGTTATTAACAGCAGCCAAAAGCTCTACCAAATAAACCCCCACATGCTCCGGGGCCAGCTTTTTGCGGGCTGACAGAAGAGTGGCATGGGTTCATATTACTTTATTGCTAAAGCACTGAGGCATTTGGTTGCTATGTGGAAAAGCAGGTCTCTTGTTTTGACAGGATGGAGGAAGATATGAAGATAGCCCGTGAAGAATGACATAAAAATCATTACTCCCCTTTATCATAACTGAAAGCTTGGTAACTACTCCATCAGTCACCAGCATCTTAAATGCCTTCCTCCCTGAGATGAAGGGGCCGATTCAGATCTTGCTTTTACAAAATCTCCACTCACCCAGAGACTTACTCTTGCTTTACGTCAGTGTGCAAATCCCAGCTCATACCCGCTGCATGTACTTTTGTTTGCATACCCAGCTAGGACTAGATACTGCTGGACTCCAGCTCTGTTTGATCTTTGCAAAATGTGTCCTTAACTGCAATTGATTTCACATTTGTTACTGAATTTGGTTTGCTTAGCTGGCGGCAACCAAGGTTGAAACTACTTGTCAGGTACTGAGTCAGCATTAGGGGGGCTTACACAGAGGCAACAAGTGATGTAAGATGGCTGAAATTAGTGAGATAAAGAAAGGAAAAATGGTAAAATCACCTTCATCCAGTACTTTGCATGGACTTCACAGACAGCACTCTGTCAGTAACATGAACATTCACAGTGTACAGTAAATGTGCAAAGTACTTTATAGAGGCAACTTCCTTAAAAAGGTTCATGCTCCACACACTTTGATATTAAAGGAGAAAATCTTTCCTGGAAAATGTACCATAGAGGTGGTGTGAATCTAAACAACCAAGGGATTTTAGGACATTGTCCTAAACTTAGAAAGAAACCCCAAAAATCCAAAGGTAAGCTAGTAACTTTAACAGACCACACTTTTGCCTATTATAAGGCATTCAAATTATCTAGAATTCAGTAAAGTGTTCAGCTTCTGTAGCCTACCTCTGTCCACTAAAATGTCTCAGTTTCTCGTCTCTAAATCAAGTAATACTATTTGAAAACAAGAAATTACTTTGAAATCCAGTAATTTCAAAAGTATTAGCAACTTTTGAAACTCTCATTTGGGACATCTACCTGGACAAGTCTACCTGGACAAGTCTACCTGGACTTGTGCAAGGCCTTTGAC
>JMFS01080354.1:0-11873 GCA_000699545.1 Podiceps cristatus
ATGCACAGTTTCTCACCACCTGATGACCCAAAGACTGATACAGCCCATCCCAAGTAGGGATCATGGAGTGAAACCGAGAGCAATCTCAGAACGACGATATCCCAAGCAGCAATCTCGGAAGCCAAGCTCCCAAGAAGGAGAGCAAGGACATGAACAGCTGAATAAACAAATGAACGAAAGCCTGAACAAATGAAAAGTACCCAGCCCACCAGCCGACCCCCACTTATATACTGGTCATGGTGTCTATGGTATGGAATACTCTCTTTTGCCAGTTTGGGCCAGCTTTTTTGCACCTGCACATTAGCAAAACCTGGGAAGCTGGAAAAAGTCCTTGATTGCTTAGCAGCCATAATATCAGTGTATTACCAACATTCTTCACATACCAAATCCCATACTAAATCCAAAACACAGTAGCTACTGGGAAGAAAATTATCTCCATCCCAGACAAAACCAGGATACAGAGGCAGCTGCCCACAGAGACAAAGGAGGCTCCAGAGATCCGTACTGCTGGAAGCATGATGCAAATGAAAGCCCTCTCAGGGACCTCCCTCTCCTGCCCAGCTGAGCAAGTCAGCACCATGCAAAGTATGTGTGGAGCCAGTAGAGTCTCAGCAGTACAAGTGGGGTGTGCTGGGACGTGACGTCTGCTGGTCAACCCCAATGGGACCTCTTCCAGCCCCTGATTTGGAGCAGCAGAGCTGTTTCAAGCTCACATGGCAGCCATCAGACTGAGCAAGAGGACTACTCCAGCAATTAGAGGAGACCAAACGTGCTTAGATTCTCCTTCAAGTGGCTAAATTTGGATGAGGATACTCCTGGCATTCTTCAGCCCATGTAGGGGCAGTATATATTCAACGAATGAGGGCTTTTTTACTATCACTGTAAAAATCAGAGATCTGATGGGCTCAAGGGAAACTGTCTCAACAGCACTGCTGTCTTTCATTCACCTTAATCCCCCTTAGTCCTCAAGCAGGCTATGTAGTTTGCAAACTTTTTGGAGCCAGGACCTGGCTCCTATCTGCTGGTAAAGCACCTGGTGCATGGTTAGTCCTGTACAAACAAGCAATAATAATGTTTTCTAGAAGCAGATGTTTGGAACCTGTTCTCAGATGAAAATGGCTCAGTCTCATTTAATGGAATGTAAATAATGTGTTACATGCAATTATCTCCATATGACTGTTGGACTCCTTATTAATTAAAAGGGGACTTGGGGAATTTATTACACACTGCATCAATCTGGCCTCACAGGTAGATGTTTTCCATGCAAATGACTACGGGTGTCAATCCTGGTCTTACTGACACATATTGTGAAAATGGCACTGAATGCAGTGGGAGGCAGATTTGGTTCTCTTTTCATGGAAATGACTGTGAATATTCCCTTCTTCCTTTAATATGAATGTAATTACAGAAGTTTTATTAGGTCAGTGAGGAAGTCTCCAGATACTGGTAATTTTCTTTGCGATTTTAAAAATCTTTAAAGACCATGTATCTGTATCTGAACACTGATGCTGTTTCACTCACTTCGTAGACAGATTATTCCACTCCTGAGCTGCTACACTGATTATAAGCAGGCATCTCTCAAACAGCAGAAAGCAGAGATGCAAGAGAGGTGGTATTCATTCTGCCTGTCCCATATTTCCTCACGGATTTTAAAATGCTGACTAATACATTAGCCAATAAACTGGAAATGATTCTCCCTTTGGTCACCCATCTGGACCAAACAGGTTTTTGTTGTAATCAGACACTCTAGAGACAATGTTAGCAGATTGTTTAACCTACTGGAATTCAGTAAAAAGGGATGAGCTATGTGCTTTCAACATAACAGGAGATATCTGAGAAGAGATTATGTATTTATATACACACTTGAGAATGTTTAAATTAAAGGAATTCAATGTAACTGAATTTTCTTTTCAGCTGAGGTGGACTCCTACTCCTCCCAGCAGCCTTTCAGAGAGGGACATATCAGACCTGTGTGCCCTTCATCACCCCAAACCATGGACTAACTTCTTTGTTAATTCATTGCTCAGGATATTACTGCACCCTTGTAAGTTAACTTAGCTTCCAGCATTAAGGACACAGACCTTCACCAGTCACTTCTGTTTATTACTGCATTGATTTCAGTGAAGATAATACTGATTAACAGCAGTGTAAATCAGAGAGGAATCAGAGCTAGCTTCAATTTTCTGCCTTGATTACCTAGACATTCAGAGCTACAGATAGAAAAACATGTGCAGAAACACTGCTTCTGAAGTGTCTTCAAATTTGCAATTTCTGATGAAGAAACCTGGATAACATTTCTCTGGCTTGCTAGGTTAGACTTGCTTTGCTTAATGGAGAGATCTGAATCCTAATTCTGATTGTGACACGTTCTGGTCGAAACCTTGTGGGACAGGCTTCTCCCAGAAAAAAATGTTTTGAAGAAACCAGATTTGTTCATGAAATCTCCTTCATTTAGCACCATATCCTGTGCTAGGATCAAATGTTTTCAATATAGAGGAAAATGCTCCAAAACATCAATACTGAAAACAGTTGTACCTCTTGATATTACACAGTGCTTATCTTTTTTTTTTCTCATTCAGAGTAAGGCACTGTTTCATTAAAATATGAAGAGGAAACAATGTGATTTACAGGCAAAAAAAATGTTTCAAAACAATATAAAATGAATTTAATATTTCATTTTATGTTATGTATAATAAGCTATGTTCAGAATTTCTGCAGTTCCAAGCTCAGAACAAAGGCAAATACCACAGTGAGAAAAAGCCCCACAGTCAGGAATTCTGCATTTTGACAGGCTCTATTAATAGCCCTGAAGTTCTCAGTAAGCTTGGGCTGTAGGTCATAAAGCTAGGATTATCACCATATGGATCTGGAAAGAAAAATGGAGCCTGGTTATTAGCAAGTATTAACTAACTGGAAAGCTCATTACACTGGAATAGGATGTCAGAGAAATTTACGGAAGATCTTTCTCTTGAAGCACTGAATATACAATTGGACAAAAGCACTTAGAAAACTCTGCTTCAGACAATAAGACAATGTGATAGATTAACTCATCATAGCAAAACATTTCCATTTCTACTATCTGTCTCTCTCCGTGAAAATCAGATGCTGAGTTTTATCAAGAAGACTGAATTTTATCTAACTGCTGCAGACCCTTTTGGAGTTTCATAATTTCAGCTTTCAAAACTACTTAAGCTAATTCATTAAATATCCCAAACCTGAACATTGCCTTTCATCCTTTAGAGGAAAAGATTCTGAGCACTGCATGAGCAGTGTTTTCAGCTCTGAGGTTTGAACTCTCTGCAGTAATTGGAAACGTGAAGTCTTTAAAGTGAGCTGAAGTGTGCTGCTTGAGACTTAGTTCTCTGCAGCATGTTTGCCCATATGCTCTTCCAGATACACAGAGACTGTGCCAAATTCTCCAGTCCTACCATGCACTGCAAATGTAGCACTTGTACTGAGAAGAACGGCATGGCTGCTGTTCTGGATTTCTGGTTTCTACTAACATTTCTTTTAAGCAGTTGTTTACCTCCACCCAAGCCCTAAAGTTATTTGATACACATGAAGCATTTTCATGATGAAATATAAGAATGATTGTTCACTTTTCTTTTTTGTTCCATCCAGTTCATATTTTTCCAGTTTCTATGGTGAAAACCATGTGATATCAATAGTAAATTCCTTGCTAAAGTTAAAATATATTCCACTCTCAATTTTCCAGAAACTCAATATGATCCTGTTGTGCTGCAAGAATGAAAACTTGACTTCCTGAAAACAAGAAAGCATCAGAGGCCCCAAATCACTTAATTTTCTGTGGTTGGTTAGAAGATTCCATTCCCTGCAAGCTGTAGTCTGGCCATTGGCTTCCACAGTTTTGTTACCTCCATGTCGGATTGTGATATAACAGTAACAATATTAGCAATTTGAGTTGCTAGTAGTTAATGAGGTGTGTTAAATGAAAAATACATTAGATGTGACTCTTTCAGGATTTGGAAGATTCCAGTTAGCACACAAACTTCACGTCTGAGATATCCTCAGCCACGCTAGCACTAAGAAACGAATCCTCGCTCTCCCACACAGCCTCTCCTAGGCTTCCCCTGAGCAATACATCTGAAATCAGGATCTCAGGCAAGTCTCTAAGGCACACTGCAACCTGCACCTGCTTCTAGGTGAAGTCTCCAGCTGACACTTCATGTCTGCAGCACAATAAAACTAAGTTAAAAATAAAAACTTCTCTGTGCAAGCAAAAAAAAAAAAATCACAAACTTCCTCAGGAAACAGAGTTAAATGTTGAGGTGCACTTGCACTGAAACTAAAGACAGTGCCCAGGCTCTCTGCCCGGGGCAGAGCACTCTTCTTTGACCCTGTCTCCTCCAGAGACACCCACATCCACACGTATTGATGTATCTTCTTTAGACATTCAACATTAAACCTCCACCTGGAACATTTTCTTCAACTAAAAGGAACAGAAAAAGCATGCTACTTATTAGTCATGTCAAAGAATTCACTCCTAGAAGGTGCTGTGCTGTTGAGAACTATAGCATCGCATAGCATATTAAAGAAGGCAAGGCAAGGCAATGTTTGGTTGATTTCAAGTTCAAATCAGTGTAATTACCCAGCTCAGATCCTCCCTACATATACCTGCGATCTCTTTATTTTCACTTCCTATCTTAAATGGTGATGCACTAGTTACAACAGGAGAGCTCTATCCCAAAAGTGAATTTGTTGCTTTTCTTACTATGCCTTGCCTATGTCGGTGGCAATGGCATGAGCATTAATGTTATTTTTATGAACGCTGTCAATTTTTTTAAATCCAAGTACTGGTAAAATACAAACACAACTGCATTAAGAATAGGTTCCTTGTTATGTGAGTGTAGGTTATTAATTTATCTGTCCAGTTGCATCAGCCTTAAGTCTAGGGGAATGAAGGCTTTCGGATGCAATATTACCAGTTATAGCTGCAGCTATTACTTTTGTTAAATGTCATTTTGCACAAGCCAGGTTAGTTTCATACCAGCTGAGATATTGGCTTAAACAGCTACGCTCTTATAGAAATCACAGTACTCAAAATTTCTCCGTGTGTGGGCTGGTGTAAGAAGGCTGTTATCATAGACAGCTCAGTGGTGTTCCTGACATTTTTCAATAGCTGCTAAGAATAGGACATCTAAAGCCATTTCCTTCAGTTCCCTGTATGGAAGGCAGGGAGGTGATGACAACGATCTAGAAAACCACAAGAAGCTGTTTTCAACTCTGTTTTAATTGGACTCCAAAGCAGCACAGGCAACAGTAAAGGTAATAAAAAGCCCAGTATTTATGGTAACGTACAAGAAAATGTAAAAATGTCTGTTAAGATTGCCAGATAAATAAAGATGAGATGTAACGGAGAGCAATGCGAGCAGAATGCTGAGCTGAGATCCTGGAGATGGGGGTTTCCTCTGGGACAGCTTGGGGGGCGCTCAACAAAATTCACTTCATTCCTCTGTGTCTTGGACCTCTTCTCCATCAATGGATTTGAGTGACCATTCCTGTAAAGCACTTTCAAACTAAGAAGAAAAAAAATTATATAAGAACTAGACATTAGTAAATTATTTCTCATTCACAGCAGATTTGTGATTCAATCTGCACAGGTTTCTTAAGACAATACTAGTAGTTGCTGCCAAACTGACCATGAAAGCAGGTAAAGATAACTTTTCTTATCAACAAAATGGCTGGATCAGCCATGTAAGCCTGTTCTCAGGAATTACTAATTTCTGTACATCATGCTCTGCCATTCCCCACCAGTACAATTTAGTAGATAGAAGCAAGCAGAGAGATGAAGGCTTTGCCCTCCTCAGCTCTTCCTGCACTACACAGTGCCATGCTTTTCTTCAGGGCATACGCTGAGCTGCTGAGGGCAACATCTACCTGCTGGGTTCAGTTTTATAAGTTACATGCTCATGGCTTGGACGTGTGGTTCACTTCAGTCCCTTCTTGCCCCCCCTCAACCCGATCTCTGCATCACAGTCACACAACATGGCTCTCCCAGCTCCGTTACAGGGCAGGCTCCTTGCACAAGGCACAGAGAGGCAGGTATCTGACTGACCTTTACAGCAAGAGCTCCAGCAGGAAAATCCTAATTATGGGGCAAGAAGGAGACAGGGAGAAGGAAAAAGAAAGAAGGCAGCAATTACAGCGCAGGGCGTGAGGAACATAGTACAAGGATCCAGACCAGGAGGAGCCAGCTGGAAACAGAGACCAAGAGCATGGCAGGGATATGGAGAAATTCAGTCAAGAGGAGGCAACCCTTCATCCATTCAAAGTCACCGTGTTCTGCCAAAGGAAGCAAACTTTCCTCCAGGCAGCAGCCCCACTGATTTCAATGGGATATGGAAAGCTGGTATAGCTGTAGACCCTGAGCTGTCCTTGAATTATTTATTATCTCAAATAGTCTGTAAGGAACAGACTGTACCACCTCATAGTGCTGCTCCACAAAGATCAAAGTCTTTAGAAAAAATCCACCTACAGGTCTGGAGATTTTCGAAGGCAAGTCTAACCCATTTACTGCTCCGTGTGTTACATGAAAGTCATCTTTGTCAGAGCAGGTGAAAATAACAAGAGGGATTTTATTGTCTGGTAACAGCCAATATGGGAAGCTTAAATATTAAGACTAACTGTAACTTTGTTTTTAACAATTACCCGCAGAGCATTTTCACCAGACTTTTGTACTTTGAGGCACGAACACTACAGATAAATAACGACACAATGCATTGAAAAGCACCACATAGAAAAGGATTAGGAAAAAGAAAATGTCTTTTGAGTAAAGGGAAGGCTGGAGTGACTCAGAAAGTAAAATCACAGCCTTGTACCTTCGCGTAGCCAATTCCTCAGAAGGAAAGTAATGGGTTTGAAAACAAGCAGTTTTAACCACACCAAATGGAGCGTTCTGTAAAATGTGCTGTGGGTCTCTGGATAGATTTAGTAGATTTACTCAGATAAGGAGAAGAGAAATTCACTCAAAACATCTTAATAACAGGAAGTCAAGATACAGATATTGGGGCCTTTCAAACCCTACAACGCTCGTCAACTGTTGACTATAAAGCCCATGGAAACAAGTCATCACCTACCTGTTAATCTGAAAGGATTCTGTAATACAGGTTGCTGACACCTTATATCCAGTGTTGCTTTCCCTGATGATGGTGACATTCCCTTGTAACTTTTTCTAGCGGAGAAAGCAGACACATCCCACCCAGCCCTCTGCTCTGCAAACCAGCTGCACCCAGGGACCCTCTCCTAATGAAACAATTATCTTGGGGATCAGAAGAGGCTAACTCTCTCTCTCGACCTGATTAGCCAACAAAAACTGCAAACTGCCTTCTCCTCACAGAAATTTCAGATAGAGTTAGTTAATTAATTCTAGTTAAAAACAGTTCTTTTTCCAGAAAGAAGGGTAAGGGCTGAGGATTCACCTGTGTGATGGTAGACTGTCCTTGTTCATTAACATTTTCTAAAGCAAAAGTTCATCTTATTTTGCAGTGAAGACAAAGCCTAAAGCTCTAGTAACTAAAACTCCTGTGAAGACCCGTCCATGCTGATGTAGTCAGTTACAGCGTTGGGAGAAGCCTGGACTTCATCGTGTGCCAAAGTACAACTTGCCAAATCTTCAGTGCATGTGCAGAAATCAGTGCTTCAGCTACATTGGCAAAGTTAAAGTGGCAAAAATCCCTCCTTGTACAGCTCCGTTATACCAGTGTATGTCCACAGTAGGTACCTGCACTGTAGACAAAAACCTGACACGGTGGGATGGGACAAGCTCTCCAAACAAGGAATGGTGCTCCTCTCTGCCAAATTCAGCTCCTTTAGTGGCCAAGGGCAGAGATGCAGCTGCTTTTAAGGCATGATTCCTCTCACCTACTTCAGATTTAGGATGACCAGAGTGTAGCCTGAATGTGCCTGTTTGCTGGCTACAAAGGAGGCAAGATGGGAATAACTAGAGCAGATGCAAACATCTACAGGGTCAGTATTATATTTGGTCACATAAATTCCATCCTTTGTGTCAAAAAATGGCACTACCCGTCCTTGTAGCTGTGATGGCTCAGAAGCAAATAGTTTTCAATTAGAAATTCATATTCTACTGTATAAAGGGTATATGAGAGGTTAATAGCTGATATTGGCTACATAGCAGCTCCTTAAAAAATATTATAATTCATGCAGTGGGAATAAAAGTATTCTGATAGTCCCTTTGATTTAAGTGACATGCGCTCATTTTTTTATGCTGCCAGCACTTAGTGATGCCTAAAATTTCTAAAAATATGTATCTCACTTTCCTAACTCATGGAAAATGTGAAAAAATCTATATTAGGCTTCATCTTGACACAGAAAATAAAGCTGATTATAGAAAATGTTGCTCCAGTTGGAGTGGCTGCTCCAGAAAAGGTGCTTGAGCATTGATTGCAGTTCATATAGCAAATATCGTAACCACTAAACTTGGCATCTTGAAAGGGCTGATTTCACGAAGCCAAAGATTATTATGTACTATATCGGTTATGAGAATGAATTTAAGTAGAAAGACATGAATGACCATTGAGACAAGTTGAGAACACTTCCCTAGGTGCCCAAATGGCCAATGCCCTAATGAAAAATAAGGCCTGGCTGATTAGCAAATCAGCCTGGCTTAAAGAGAAGGTAAAGCAAGGATAATGATAGCAATGCAAATAAGCATATTCACATTAAAAACCAGAAAATTAAGAAAATTAAAAAGGAAAGCGAAGCCACAAAGACAATTGCATGTGCTTCAGGCTTATGAATAATATGCTGGGGTTTAAGCATCTCAGGTATAACACAAACTTTTAAAATAACTAAATTCTTGTACTGTGTATAAATGTTAGTCTTGGGCAATTATGAAAAGTAAACAAAAGTGTTCAATAAATGTTTCCATTCTTCTTTGGGTAAAAAAAAAAAAAAAAAAAAATCAAATGATGACAAAATACTTTCATTTCAACGGACCAACAAGTGACAATGTCAATCAGCAGTTATTAAAGTTATTTACATATATCTGCCTAAATGGCATGTAAGACTTTGATGGAGCCAGCCCAGGAGTTTTCTGGATCATTCATGTTGAGGTTTTTGATTCAGTCCTCAAGAAATGTGGACATTAAAAGGCCTGGGGTCTTTTAAAAGATCTTGACATTCAGAGAAATAGTGTTGAGCTAGTGTCACCTGTACACTTACAAGCTTGTTAGTTTGACATTGACCCCCCAGAAAAATAAGAATACATGTGACATATACCCAGTTAATACAGAAGGACAGATATCAATGTGGATTTATAGAAAACAGATTTGGTGAAACAGTTGAATGATTTTTTTTTTCACAGGATTATATACTTGGATGATCAAAAGACTAGTGCTGATGTAGTAACAACAGACTTATGTAACCAAGTTGACTTAAGACTGCATGACATTTTAAACAAAATATAACCATATAATATCACTATGGCATGTATTATGTGGACTAAAAGCTGCAAAACTGCTAAAAGCATAATCTCTCAATTTTCCAAGAAGGATATGGGGGTTTGCACTAGGTGATCTTCAAGATCCCTTCCAACCCTAATCATTCTATGATACTTTAGGGAGATTTGATCATCTTTTTTTAATACCTCAGAAAATGTCATAATGGGGTTCTTTGACAGTACCTTCTATTTTTTCTCATTATGATGAAAAAAACTCACAAGTAATGAGGGTCCCATAGGTGGAAGTTGAAGTTAAATACATGAGTGGTTCAATAGGATTGGTTCCCTAGAGGTTACAGTAGAGTCCTCCTCTACGTGTATTTGAAAATTGGGATTGGTCAATTTTCCAAAAATGTTGCTCTAGAGCGGACATACACGAAGTCAGAAAAATTCTATGACTTGTGGTATGAAAAGGCTGGACTGGAGGATGGCCTGTTCTGGCTTTAATTTTTATATTGTTGGTGTTGGAGCGTTTGACAGGGTAAACCGAAACAGTCTATGTGCTTCCATAGGCAGAAACACAGAGAAGTGAAAAATCATTCATATCGAAATGAATTTTGGTTCTGGCTTCGGTGGAGGCAAGATTAAGCAACTGATGATCTAGCTACCCTGATCGCCAGGTTTGCTGCATTGCCATTAGTTCCATCAAGCGAAGATGCAGACACATCAGCTTCATGCATATGTACCGAGTCCCTGCTGACCACGGTGCTCTCCAGGAGGGCAGAGACACTTCCACAGAGAAATGGGTTGGATCAGACCACAAAAATTATTAATAATATTAGTTTTACCTTCCTTTACTTTGCAACAGAACTATGGATCTGTCTTGCAGTTTTGAAGTTATAAAATATATATGCAGATGCATACATGCATTTTTACACAAATAGAGCATTAAAGGAGCCTGAACAGAGTCAGTGTCAAAAGGGCACATCCTCATCTACGAGGCGGGTAATGATACTAGCAGGGAGGAGTCTCATAAAGGCACGAAGAATAATCACCTCTGCTTGTGAACAGGAATGATCCAGGGACAAGGTTGAGTTGGAGGACAGTATGAAATTTACCCTTGTGCCCAAAGCTATGCGAAACCTATTGATTCTTTAAGTTTATTTGAGAGCCTAAATTGGATATAAGAAATGTATAAGTCCAGTGCTAAACAGAATTCCAAACATATCCTTGCTTCATTCAAAAAAAGTCTCAGAAGTATTTCATCTTGCAACAGGCTGCATGTTACCATGAAAATGGAAAGACATGTCATCTCCTGGTGGCAGAATACACCTAGGGCTAAATTTTATGTGACTGAAAGCCCCGTCATCGCAGTGAGAGCTGCACATATAGAACAAAGCATTTTATTGACTCCTGAAGAGAAATTAAATATCCATTGAAGTTTAAGGAAGTAATAGTTTCATGAGTATTGCTTGACATTCAGAAAGGGGGCCTATCTTTCCTTTTGTATATGTAGTACAAAGAGTGAATTCATATTAGTGGAATTATTCTAGTGTGGAGTAGAAGGCGAAATCAGTGAGATCCATGTGTGAGAAGTGAGAATTAACTTATTTTAGTGAAGTGTTCATGTACAAGGCAAGTGAAATATATATAAAAAAAAAAAATCATAATAATTATTATCTCCAAGGCACTGGCATCAGTTCTTACAGTTATGTTTAATGACTTCTTCTGCAGTAGGAATTATATCTTTTATTGGGCTTTTATTTGCTTCACAGGCTTAATGTTAGTAGACAATATTAATCACAAATAAATAATTAGGCTTCATGTCTTCTGCCTGTCCATTTTAGGTTGTTATTGAGCCTTAGCGTGGAGAAAATCTCCACATAAAAACATCATTCCATTTCTGAAAAGTATTTTACTATGGCCATTGCTGAACTAAAACTAAGGTGGGCAGATATTTCAGGATTCTTATGCTTAGGTTTAGGTAAAACAGCCAGAGGTGATTGCAATAGCCATATAATAATGCTTACACAGCATTTTTCTACTGTATTTATAGTGGATAAGATCTTAATAATCACAGAATCATAGAACAGCTGAGGTTGAAAGGGACCTCTGTAGATGACCTCATCCAAGGCCCTACTCAAATAGGGTCAGTACTGCAGTGTCCTGGTTTCAGCCAGGACAGAGCTAGTTTTGTCTTCAGCAGCTCCTGTGTTTTGGATTTAGTATGCAAAAGGTGGTGATGGTGTGCTGCTGTTGTTTGTTGCTGCCGAAGGATCAAGGACATTTTGCAGTTTCCCAAGCTTTGCTGATGTGCAGGTGCAAACACTTGGGAGGGCACAGCCAGAATAGTTGATCTGAACTGGCCAGATACCATACCATAGACGGCATGGCTGGTGTCAGTGAGGGTCAGCCGTTGCTCTAGGGCTCTGGTTCCTTGTTCAGTTCACTTTCT
>KL274974.1:0-13706 GCA_000699545.1 Podiceps cristatus
CTGCTGCAGCCAAGGCTGCCTCATCCTTTACATTTTTAACTAGTTCTTCCTTTTGATTGTGAATAACAGGTCCAGGGTATCTCCTTGACTTATTGATCATCCACATTAACAGTTTTCTTTAATTCATTTTAGAAATCTTACTTCCAGTCATTTTAGCTTGGTTAATGCCATCTATGTGTACCAAGACCTGAGATTGCTATTTTTTTTCCAACTGCCTATCTATCTCCTCTTCTCAATCACTAGGTCTGTAGTAGATGCCTACTACGTCATCATCTGTATTGGTCTGTACTCTGCTCCTTACCTGCAAGTTCTCTACTTGTCACCTGCCCCAAGGCAAAGCTAGATGCAGTCAAGCTAAGCCTTTGCATAGATCATAATCCCTGTTCATCATTTCCCCCCCCCCCCCGTATTTCCTGAAGAGCCTCTGTCTACCTATTGGAGCATTCCAGTCAGGAGAGTTGTCCCACTACACCTCCATAATCCTAGTGAGGTCATAGCTCTGCGGCTAATTTGTCCTCCTTGTTCCACATGCTATGTGCTTTTGTGTACAGGCATTTGAGAAGGGCCCCAAGTTCTGCTGCTTTTACAGAAGGGTGCGAGTCTCCCTTGTTAAACTTGTCACATGGACACATCTGTTCTGCCCCTTACGGCCTGCCATCGTAAGGTTACAGTAATCTTCCGTATTCAGTTTTAACACTCTTATCATTAGATTAGCAAGGCTAATTTGCAAAGGCACTCTTGCTTCACTTTGTTAGATTTATTCCATCCTTGCTCAGCAGCCCTCATTCTTCCAGTCACAGAAGCCAAAGCCCTGTCTCCAACGCAAGCCATACAGCCAAGTGTAGTCCAGTTCTACCTGAGCTTTCCTCCTCCCTGTATGGATTGGGAAGAAAAGACCAGACCTCCATGCCCTTCACTCTCACCCCCAGACTTCTGTAGTGTCTCTTGATATACTCCAGGTCACCTCTGGAGCAGTACTGCTGGTACCCACAAGGACGAGGAGGAAGTAGTCCACATTAGAAGGCTTGACAGATCTTGGCAGTGCATCTGCAACAATCCCAGATGCTGGCACCTACCAAACAACAAAACTCCTGAGACATCAGGTGGGGTCAGAAGATACATGCTTTGATTGTCCACAAGAGGAATCTCCAGTAACTACCTGTGACTGGTACCCACTGCTCCTGACACCTGGTACAGCACTGTTGCCAGGGTACGGTAACACCCACTATGGAACAGGGAAGTGTAACAGCACATGAGATAAACTGGATGGCAAAAGCCATGATCCCTCGGTGGTCAGGGATGCCTCCTGTGACTGTTCACTCAACTCTTGTTTAGATTTTGGCTAACACACAGCTCATGCTAAAGCCTGATGCATGCTGGGAGCAGTGCCATCAGATCAAAGCAAGAGCAACATACAGGCTCAGCTGACTTTGGGCACTAGTGAGGAACAAGACCCTGAGTATTATACATATTCTGAAATTGGAGAACCATAGGCGGAATAGATTTGTGACGACGTCTTGTTGCCAGAAGTCACAAGCTTCCAGCCTTCTCCATCTTGATAGTCTCCATCCACTTGATCTTCACCTGTCCCTCTTTCCTCACCTTGTGCAGCTTGTGTTTTCCAAAAATACCATGTCAGTCTCCTCTTCATCTTCACCCTTACTCTGGAATCTTGGAGCCTTGACCACAGCACATCTCCCACAAGACAGGTCACCACTGCCCTGATCTCCAGGGAGAGGCAGGAGCAGTCTGCACAGGACCTGGATAGAGGGCTCCTCCCTCTGGAGCCAAGCACTCTGATGTGCTAGCGGTAGCCCTTGTGGACTACTGCTACATCTTAATGGATGTCCACATGCTGGACAGTATGTCCAGCAGCATGTTGAGGTCTCCATTGTACAGTCTTCAAGCAGACCCACGTAGTCTTGGGTGGAATTTCTGAACCCCTTTGCACTTCTGCAACAACTGCTTGTCTCATTTGCTGTGCTCTGTGGGCTGCACTCTGGCTTCCTCACTCTTCCCTAACAGGTCCCTGTTTGTGAGAATACAATCCTGCCCACATCACCATCACCCTGAGCGCCCATCACCTAGGTTTTAAAGTGCTCTCTCTGATGCGCTGCCCTGCCACCCACACCACCCTCACAGCAAATTTGACTGGTCTAGGCCCTCAGCAACCTGGTCTAACTTTGAAGTTAACCCTCCTGTGAGCAGAAGGTTAAGTGAGATCATCCCAGGTCCCTTCCAATTGAAATTATTCTACATTTCTATGTCAGAGACCCTGTTGAATATATAATGAAACCAATTGAACCTCAGTGCAAGAGCCAGCAATGACCAAAGCAAGTACCTGTTCTACAGGAGGTGCGGAAAAGCATTCAACATAGTTACAGCACACAGTTTTTAGTACAGGAAACAAATGAAGCTCAGTTTTTCTCTCATAGCCTTTGTGTAGGGCTGAGGGCAAATAAAAGGCCCTAGATTTGGTTTACACATCTGATGGTAAACTGTCAAAGACATATGACCTGCAATGTATATTCTATTGCCAGGTCATTACCAAATGAGTAATACAGCTATGGCTTTAACACCTATCACTTGCCTGTTTTTTTCTTCCTGTGTGACCATGCCAGCCATACACCTTCCATTGTTTAGAAAGCAGCCCAAAATTTCACTCAGCTTTAATGTATGTCTGCTGAGCCCTCTGAACCACATCAACTAAGGCTTCAAGGACATTTTCCACAGAGCACAAGAGCTCTCAGTCCCCAGGTGTGAGAAATTGGTCAAGAAAGGCAAGAGACTGGCATGGATGAGTCATGGATTTGACCTGCTGGTCAAATTAAGGGGCAAGAAGGAAATGCACTTGGCAAGGGATGCAAAGAATAATAAGAAGGGCTTCTACAGGTATGTCAGCCAGAAAATGAAGGTCAAACAAAGCGTACTCCCTGTGATGAGCAAGACTGGCAAACTGGTACCAACAGACAAGGAGAAGGCTGAGGTACTCACTGCAGAGGGGTTGGACTAGGTGACCTTTAAAGGTCCCTTCCAATCTAAACTATTCTATGATTCTATAGCGACAAGCAGGGATTTTTGTATTTCTACAACATTCTGAAGAAAAAATAAACAGAAAAAGAAAAAAATCTTCTATCACAACATACACTAAAATCCTCATTGTCTGATGTGAAAGTAAACTTTCCAACCACCCTATTGAAGCAGTGGTTTCCCCAGGCTGCGATTCAGTACAGACACGCTGCCCTGCTCCCCACCTCCAACAGACAGCACAAAATAAGAAGACACAAAAATCTCCAAATACTGGTGATGTATAGTTACCCACAAGCCTCACTTAATTGTGCTTTCAACTCCCTCCCTATCATGTTTAGATTAACACGTCAGTAGTCACATGAAAGTTTTCTGGCTGAAAACTGAACCAAACCTACAGCACAGCTATACTGAGCAGGGCATAGACTTCATGGCATGTCTGAGTTATCCTAGAATAGTTTAAGAAATGCTTCATATAACTCTGTCTAACCATATATAAAGAAGTCCAATTTAGGATTTCCAGGACATAGACTTCCCAACATAAACAAAGCATTATAATGCTTGTATATAGATTTTGTATCTGGATTCCCAGGTTGCTGGGGGAGAGGGACTGTGTACTTATTTATTTTAATGCCTTTAATATCCAAGCATTTGGGTCATTTTTACCACCCAGGAACTAAATTAGCACGATAAAACAAACATAAAATTTGGAAGATCCCCCACCCCCACTTATAGCCTGCGCTCTCCCTCCCTTTAAGCTTTGCCTCCTGCTCCTTACTTCACCAGCAAGCAGGAGACAATCCTGTGATCCCCCCAGCTCCCTCATTATGTCTTCACTACTTCTCACTGAGGAGAACAGGCAAGCTTCACACTGCTGGCTCATATTGCCCCTCCATTCCTCTCTCCCTGCTGCTGGCACATTTGTATACCTCTGCAGCACCTGCCTGATACTACTCTGTGGCTGCAAAGCTCTCTCATCACCCTGTCATCCACACAGAGAAAGGCTGTTCCAGCCAAGCAGCCATTGGTCATTCCAATATCTGACTGCTGAAATACCAAAAATGGAACAAGGACTGAGACCTAGAAGAATGTGCACAGATGAAGAAGTTATTCAAACTTGCTAAAATGAGAGAAGGACAAAAAAAGAAAGGTTCATTATTTTAAGTCTGTATTAAAACTACTACTTGTTTCAAATGAGTACACGAGTAATCAAGTAAAAATCTGACAAACTGTACAACTGAAAAGAGACCTCTCCACTTGACATTTCCACTGTTCATTTGTGCAGTACCAATTTCTTTAAAGACTATTTACAATTAGACTTTCATTCACAGCTCTGCAGTCAAAATTCATGAAGATCACAAAATTTTAGCAGATGAACTAAGTTGACAGGACTATTCAAGTTGATGGTAAACACTCCAGTATCTCCTAAACTACAGAGTAAAAGCTTGCCTAACCTAAGCATTTAAAGAGACAACCAAATCTATGTACATTAGGCTTTATAACTTCTTTTTCATATATAAAGCTTAATGCCAATATTTAAAAATGGGAAGAAAAAAACCCCAAACATTATTGTTCTGACAGAGTTAGAACAAACAAAAAACAAAAAACAAAGACCAGATGATGTAAGTATTCCCAGATTTCCAGTGTTCTGGGATTCACATGGCACATCAAATGTATTTTAAGATGTCTTTGCTTTAGTCTTTTTGGTATTTCACACATCTTTGAACTGTTTAATGAGGTTTGAAATTTAATTCCCTTCTACTCTTTTTGATTTGGATACACCACTCTTCATGATGTTTCTATGTTCTAACCACACACAAGACCTCTCCTTGAATTTTCCTGACTGTGCTGCTAGGTGGTACTACAATTCCTAGCAGAAGCAATGACAGTGCCGCACAAGAGTAGTGCAATACTGTGTTGCATATTGTTTGCTCCCACTCAGATCAGCACAGCTGTTGCCTTTGGGCCCGCAGAGGCTTGCTGCTTTGATTTCTGGATTGTAAAGGGAAGCAGGTGAGTGTAACAACACTGCAGTAGAGCAAAGGACAGCTAGAAGAGTCCATCCATTATATCAGTAACATACCGTTACTCCAGATATAATCGGGGCTTTTCCTTCAATTAGTTTATATATTTCTTGAACTGCTTCCTCATCACTCTTGTCTTTAAATCGCTTCTTGGAAAGTTCTTGAAGAGCTTCCTTAAACTGCTCAAAAGTGATAGTTCTGGAAGACTTTCCCCTGTCAAAACACACAGAAATTGAAAGAAATTACAAAAGAGCCCAACAAGCATACCAAGAATAGCAGAGTGGTTTCAGTTTACCACGGTGAGCTACAGAAAACTGCAACAGAACAGGAAGACCCATGAAGCCCATCTATGGTGTCAAATTAAACATATCCCAGGGACTTCACTTTCTTTTTTATGTACATCAGTAGGATAGTGATTTAGAAACTTCCCTTGATGAAGGTTCAGAAGTAAAGAGGAAATATAGGGGTCTGGCCTGCTGTTGGAATGCCTCCAGCTCATCAAATCAAATACAGTCTCATTTGGTAAAGTCTGCAAGCATAAAAGACAAGAACTGAAGCATCTTAGGTGAGTTTTGTTATTTAGTATTTTTTTTTTTTATTCCTCCTTGAGTAACTAGTTATGACATATTATTCATAGGTATTCATGCATTCACATGTAAATTAAGAATAATGCTGTTGTGTAAAGCAAACTATTGAAAAGCATTTAAAAACTTGAAATTCCTCCTCTATTAAAAGATTGACAGATTTTACAGTGATCCATACAAATTCAATACCTGTCTTCCTTCTTAGAGCATCACCTTCATAAAATGTTCATAGGTTCATGGAAAACACAACATAGCAGTCTGATAAACTCATAAACCCCCCAGAAAGTCAGAGCTGATGACTTGCCATTGTTTTCACTAATAGGAAGCCCCTGTTTGCACATTAGTAAATTACTTGCTTAGGTTTACTTTTAGCGGAGAAGATTTTGAAGTGAAAAAATCTGACCAGTGGGAAATTCACTCTTTACTAACATTTATTTATACAGTCACTTCTGCAGATTTTTACACCCATCAAAGGGTTCAATTGATAAAACTCATACAAAGAAACTCAGCATTCAGTTCAGGCAGGCGATAATGTAGTGGAGTACCCACTGTTCCTTTCTTTTCCATAATAAGAAACTATTTTAGCGTTCCTCATTTTTGATTTCAGGTATGAGGCCACAGTATTACTCACCATTTAAAAAAAAAAACAAACAACAAAAAAAAAACACCCTAAAATTTTTCTTTTCTAGGAATTATATCACACACAAAACACCTCCCCTGTATTATTAAACTACATATTCCCTGATCTTTAAAAGAATTTACACACCAAAATTTAGCCATACATTGTAAGCTAAAATTTAACAGATCAAAAAGAAAAATTTTAAAAATATGTTCTGATATGTACACTGATATAACTTTAAGTAGTACCATCTTTAATAGCAGAAGATGTTTTCAATTGCTTACAACATTATAAAACCCTTAAAGTCAAAGAAATAGTTGAGAGTCCATGTTGCTAGGAAACATGATACTACACAAGTTTTGTTTACAGCTTAAGCATTTCTTTTTATGCCAATTCAGAGAGCATTTCAAGCAAATCAGAAAAAAAAACCCAAACAAAAGGAAAACCACCACACAAGCCAGGCCAGTCTTTTCAACAATGACGGCTGTTTATACAGGAATAAATGATAGATGCAAGGATAGAGACAGTGTGCGCTGGCAAGAGAAGTCTCAGGGCAGAAAAACTATGCATAGAAATCTAATTTTAATTCAAGAGTCAAGAAGAGCCATTGTCATGAGCAATTCATCTATTGGTCATCAATGTATCCTTGATCTTCTCTCAGACACCTTCAGCGGTCAAATGCCCCTCAGCTGGAGGGTGCCTCCTCTAATGATGGGGGAAGCAACATTTCTCAGTTTTAGACACCAACAGTTAGGAAGTGACTCCTACTTCAATTGATTAAACGCAAAATGAAATTTTATCCCAGGCTTTTAAAACAAGGAGAAAATGGTCATTCACAAGAAAATTTGACAGTAACGCAACCCTTTACATACCATTCATTACTAGCATCCTTTATTTCCAACACAGCCCAACAGCCCTCACACTCCCTATTTTAGCCAGAAATAAACTTTATCTTTTTGACCAAACTTCACTGTTTACAACTACTTGTTTGCTTTAGGAGAAGCATATGCTGAAGTATCTCATGGAACTAGCTAGTAAAAGAACATCATGACAGTGGAAATGAAGAATATAATCCAGTATTTCATTAATCAGAAAGACATGGAATAAACTGCAATTAACTACCTGGAATTTTTCCAGGATTCTCATTAATAGGATTAACATTCTTCTTGTGATGAAACGTCCGAGAATTTTTAACTAGCTCAAGAGGTCAGGACTTCATTTTGGTTTGCCTCTTATTTAGAAAAAGACAGTATTGGCAATCACTGCAAAGCTTCAGCATAACACCGCACTAAGGCCCTTGTTCACTACAGACTCACAGCAAGGTCTAACATACAGACCTTTCAAACACAATTTTCTGTAGCACAATAGGTTACCTGCAAGTCTCCAATCAGGATTGCTACAGTTTAGCTTGGATCATCAGTCAGGATTATTACAACGGGAAAGGGAAATGACCACTTTCAGCAAAGACTGTTGAAGTTCATGTTGACTCAGTTTTATTAACACATGTAGAATTTTTGGTTCCACACTTATAATAATAACAACAATTATAAAAATATAAATTATAAACATAATTTTAAAAATTTTCCTAAATAAAAAGCTTTAATTTTGAAATTAGTTATCTTTTTCTACACTGCAGAAATATCTTCTCCCCACCTCCCATCTGTTACAATATTATCAAACCCATTTGAAAAGCACAATTAAATTCTACAGTTGCAAGGTATGTCAAGTCTCATGTAAAACCCTAAGAACATAACTCTGGATTAACTCACAAAGAGTTCTGTCACTTTTGGTATGCCATGTATGGTACATGTATGCCATGTACCACAGCATCTAAATTACCAAGCAACAATGCTACAATCCCTCCTGTCTCTAGAGGCCAGTCTCAAACAGCTCTGAGCAGCTGCTGTCGTTGTTACTCAGCAGGACAACATGCTCCTACCCTCTCTTTTATCTGTACAGTCATGGGCTGAATGCAGCCCCCTCCAGGTCCACAAAAACGTCCTGTGGAGAAGGACTTGGGGGTACTGGTGGATGAAAAACTGGACATGAGCCAGCAATGTGCGCTGGCAGGCCAAAAGGCTGGGCTGCATCCCCAGCAGCGTGGGCAGCAGGTCGAGGGAGGGGATTCTGCCCCTCTGCCCCGCTCTGGTGAGACCCCACCTGCAGTGCTGCATCCAGCTCTGGGGCCTCAGCACAGGAGAGACACGGAGCTGTTGGAGCGGGGCCAGAGGAGGGCCATGAACATGATCTGAGGACTGGAGCAGCTCTGCTGTGAGGACAGGCTGAGAGAGTTGGGCTTGTTCAGCCTGGAGAAGAGAAGGCTCTGGGGAAACCTGATTGCGGCCTTTCCGTACTTAATGGGGGCCTATAAGAAAGGGTCAAGACTTTTTAGCAGGGCCTGTAGTGATAGGACAAGGGGTAATGGTTTTAAACTAAAAAAAAGGTAAATTCAGACTACATGTAAGGAAGAAATTCTTTACAATGAAGGTGGTGAAGCCCTGGAACAGGTTGCCTGGAGAGGTAGTAGATGCCCCATCCCTGGAAACATTCAAGGTCAGGCTGGAGAGAGCAGACTGATCTAGTTGAAGATGTCCCTGCTCATTAAAGGTCATCTAGTCCAACCCCCCTGCAAAGGTCCCTTCCAACCCAAGTTATGCTATGAAAAATGATAATATTATAAATACCGCATAACACACAAGGCAGTCACATTCTCAATTTTTTCCACCATTTTAAAGCCCTGTTCACTTTCAGGAAGCTCCTTCCCGAGACCAGATTTTCAGAGGTCATGAAGTTAAACAAACAAACAAAAACAACCAACCAAAAAAACCCCAAAAACCCAACAACAAAACCAAACCCCAAAAAACCTGAAAACCCAAAACTAAAAACCCCAAACAAACCAGATTCTTTCTATTAAGCAATTGCTACAAAGAATCAGCTTCTTTGTGTATATTTGTAACTTGGTTTTAGAAGCTCATTATAAATATCCCATTTCCATGGAAATAACAAAACAAATATATTAACTTTCATTTTCCAAGTTTTACAAGTTCAAGAAACTTGTCTACAATTAAGTATGCCAGGGGTGATCTCTCAGCTATTAACACTCTTCTCTCAGGTTTAGCATTCCAGATAGTTAATAGAGACCTAGAAAGAAGATAAAATACTGTACATTAAAAAAGAAAAGTAGGAGGGAAAAAAAGAAAAAAAAAAAAAGAAAAAGGGAAAAATGAAAGATGATGAATGTAATAGAAAGAATGTGTGAACAGCTACAGAAACACAACACAGGCACTACAAACACAAAATTATCTGACCGAAAATGAGACAAATAGAAAAGAGTAACAATAGAGGGAAGATGGAGGGGGGGAAGGCTTCTGCTAAAACAGATGTCATAAGCTTGGCCACCTCAATGAAAAGACAAAATACATGAGAGGGGCATTAATAATATAATATTTTAAAGCCCTGTACTTTATTATGACACGAAGAAACCTTTATGTTTAGGAAGGATACATTCTTACATGCCATTCTATTTTCAGCTCCGCTTCTTACAACAAAGAATTACTCTAATGCACCATCCCTCAGTGGAGGAAACAGTGTATTCATGGTACACTCGTGAAAGTTGCTTGTATGGGTGCCTGCCTTTATACGCTTCCCCTTCCTTGATGGGTCTCTCCACATCTAACCGCTACAAACGGGGAGATTCTGAATTAAAACTGGAATTCCTCAGTTTCTTCTTGGGAGCCCAAGTTCACATATGTAAAAGCACCAGTTCTGAACCTGGACATCAGGGCTGTTTTGCTGTGGAAGTTGTCATCTACCCAAAAAGGTCTAAGGAATATAGAAAGTCTGACAAGGGTCTGAAGATAACATAACTAGATGTGGTAGCCCAATAAATGTTTTCGCATGAACTCTTGTACAAGGAGTTTTGTGTGTAAAGTTTATTTAGTCTAAATTCACCATGGACTTGGGTGTCTCAGGCAACTGAGCAGTCAAGTAAAACAACAGTGTCATCTCTTGTAAATCAGAATGAACAGGATTTTGGATACTCCCTATGTTTATTCCCTTCCCAAGGTAGACTCATTCATTCAGAAGACAGAGGGAAGGATTGCACTGGCAACAGAACGCCTGAGTGGCTTATTTGTCACAGTTTCTGACACACTCGCACAATAAACTTAATCAAGCAATTTCTGATTTGCCACTACTGCTTGCATAACCACGTAGGTAACTGCTATCCAAATAATAAGAAACACTCCTGAATTATCAGAATTAATAATTTAAATTAATCATATAAAGGTGTCATAATAACACTGAAAACAGATTTTTTTACCCCAAACCCTAACAAAAGCATATTTCCTAATGATGTTCAAATCAGACTTTGAAATCTGGTTGTTTCTACTTTATCTTAAACAAAACAAAAAAAAAAAAAAGGAAAATCAGAAGTGCTTCTAAAACATGGTTTGGGGGCTTTTTTTTTGGGGGGGGGGGTTGTTTGTAGGGTTTTTTTTCTTTGTGTGCTTTTTTTAAAAAGAGAAATAATAGATGGATCGTGCTGAACTTGTCCAGATTTTTTTTTTATTTTTTTCCCCACGAGTAATCTGCCACACTAAAAGCTCACTACAGCTGAAACTCCCTGATTTTTGTACAAACAGATTTTTCTAATTTACCACTTAACAGTAACAACTTTACGATTATTACTGTGGTATTTCCCAAAGCATTCACTCCTGTTCATTTAATAGAACTGACATTTATTCTTTTCTTGCTACTTGTGGTAACACACCAAGTCTTCTCAATGTAGTCTATAAACATGATGCACATTAATAGCAATCGTTAGTGGTATTTGTATTATACACATTGACAGTAAAAAGGTACCACAGACATTCCTTCAAGCAAAAAAGATTTGTACTGGTCTCTACAAAATACATCACTCATCTAACAGGTTCTTTTTTTCCAAGAATGTCTGCTGTAATGTTACCAGCACAAAGTCCAAGGCTAATCTATTTAACCAAGAAGCAGATTATACCATGGGGCTGGTAGATTATTTTTTTTCCTTTTGTGGTTTACAATTTTCACTTTCTGTTCTCTTTAGGCTACGCAGCTCAGCACTTTTACTGGCCATCAGCCCCACAATTCACAGCCAAAAAAAAAGTCCCAAACTAAAGCTAGGTCCCTAGGTAGGCTAACCAGGCTGCTAGAACCTTACAGCCTAATGGAGTATTTAACATATCCCGTGAAGATCCATTTCTTGCTATACATCACTATGCCATCATCAGTTTTCTTACCATTCCAGGAGAGCAAAGCAACAAGAGGGGCACAATGCAAAGTCTACTCTCTCTATCACAGCAATAGTCACGACTTGCAGAAACCTCTCCGGAGCCAGGAGTGGGCAGCAAGGGCAAAACACCACACATTATTCACTCAGGAACTGACCCTGGAAGTGCCAGTTTCCCGCTAGGTGCTTTCTGTCTCATTACTGAGCAAGGGTAAAGCAGAGTGCACCTAGTTCATTTTAAGTATCTCAAACTGTGACAGCTTGTGAACTGCCATGCTTTGAAAGTCTGAAGCAAGAGGACTTCAGCAGCTCACTAAACCCACAGTAAACATCTTTATCAGGCTTTATTTTAAGCCAAATGTTTTAGGCATCTCTCATGAAAACTCTCTTCTCCTGTATTTGAAGTTAACCTTAAGTTAACCTTTTTCTCTTCTTGGCTTTATTTTTGCAGCATTTCCTACCTATGTTCTTCACTCACTGTGAAAATTTGTTTCCATTAAAATAAAATCAGAAGCTAAAAAAAAAAAAAAAAAAGTGCAAGGGAAGAGAAGCAATCTCGAAAGCTATGAGCCTATCAGATAAAATAGTGTTGGGAAGGGAATGAAGAGAGGGACCGGAGGAAGAAAATGACTTGCCAAAAAGATGTATTGGGTAAAAGCTTATAAAAGAAAGCAAACCCCATAACGAGTTTAAGGGGTTAAAGAGATTAATGGGACTTAAGGAGGATGAGGAAAAGAAAAAGTCCAAGCAGAAAGTCGGTCTGATGGTTATATAGGCCTTAGAGGAAGACATGAAATTAGCTTAAAAGAATAGCAGAATCCACTTTGTTGTGGTGGGTTTTTATGTTTGTTTGTTTGGTGGTGGGTTTTTTGTTGTGTGGTTTTGTTGTTGTTTGGGTTTGGGTTTTGTTTTTCCCCCAGTTTAAGACAACAAAAATAATGTTGTATCTGGATGTTTAAGATTAAAGATCCATGTAATGGTTAGCTACTGATAAAAAGCTGCAAAGGAAGTATCTGGAAAACTCTGTGAAGCCTGAAGAAAGCGCATGCCCCAACTTACATCAGAAGAGTTTGCAAATGCATTTCTCATGACAGGTGCGTATCTGAGTTTGAAAAGAGACAGAAACATGTACTACCAAGTAGTCTGGGAGGACCTTAACTTTTTCTTGTTAACTACTATCATACAAAGAAGAGAGATGATCTGGCTGTCAATCCCCTGGACTCTACACAAAGAATGTAATAATTGTATGCACACAATGGATAAAAGATAGTACATTTATCACAGTGTATTGCTTTTATCCTTAGAATGCTTTCTACTTCTGTGAAAGAATCCAGTAAGTGACATGCAACTTACAGAGCACGTTGTTCAGTAACATTGAAAACTATCTTTCAGGTGCATGAAGGACTGGCACTATTTGTCAGCAAAACTTGGGTGGAAGTTAGAGATTAAAGGACAAGGCAGGGGCGAGCAAAGTAGCAGGGAAGTTAGCCAAAGTACAGAAAGATGCAAGAAATGGACAGCAAAGAAACAGAGGCTGCAGACAGGTCTTAGACTCAAATAGCAGGGAACAAAGCAGTGCTGAGGCAGGAAGACGGTGCCTCAGAATTAGGCTTCTGCAGATAAGCCCTCTCCAGAGGGCTCAATTTATTTGCCATTCTCTTTGGTTCTTGTCATTTTAAGGATATGCGCTAGGGTGGGCACACACATACAAATCATACGGGAAAGGAGCAGAAACTATTAACCACAGTGTAGCAACCTAGTACAGTTCACAACTGCCAGGAACACTGCTGAGCACATTCAAAATATGAAAATCCAAGAGGATGATGGCATAGTGCACATTAAATCAGCCTCATACCAATAAATGAAAGCTGTTAAGCATAGCTGAAGATTTACTAACAGTTCTCAATAGCCAATCATTTCATGTGTCAGTCCTCCCCAGGCTGTAATGAGCTTACTACACAAGCTAGGGATAAGAAGCTCTTTTCTTATAATACTACTTAGCATTGTATCTTTCAGAAGGCTGAGGAAGCTGGCACAGGTGCTATAGTTTCAAAAGCTCTTTCTGCTGTTGAAGTGCAGAGGCTTATTGCAAAGGCATTACAGCTGAGACAACAGGGCAAAGAACCAACATCACCTGTACTTTCTCTGCCAGTTAAAGCAGTGCATATGAACTCATTGCTTGATAACCC
>KL274975.1:0-13656 GCA_000699545.1 Podiceps cristatus
CCTGGCTGCCCGTGACGCCTGAGAGCCGACTGCTGCCGACTCCGATGGCGAAGCGCTGTAGGTGACAGCGGTCCGTCTTAACGCCGGCGTAGAGCCACTTCTTGACAGCCCTTGCCGTAACTTCGGACCACGGATGCTGAGAACTGAAGAGGGGAGGCACAACTTTCAGGACCTCCTGTCATCTTAGCCGTGAAGCCTTACTTAAAACCGCCTCACTGTTGAGTTAGTAAGGGCAGAGCTGAATCATCAGACTCTGGAGATGCATTTGTGTTTTAATTAAAGCAAAATGAAAATAAACGTTGCTGATGGTGCATTATTACAATATACAATGAATCTTTCTCTCAAAAACCCTAGATGTTGAAAGCTGTGATAACAGAACCAATAGTTTCAAACGCAGCTGGGCTCTGAAGTGGCAAATAATATTAAATGTGCAGCATTGAAAGGTAATGTTTTAGCTTTTGGCTTGATTCATAAATGAGGTAAAAATTTCCTTTACCTATTGAGTTGCAGCAGGCATAATCCCATGTAGCTTCAGTAATGCCAATGGAAATAGCCCTTGCTGCTTATTGCTATGGGTTTTGAGAGGAGATGGTGGTATTTTAATTAGTATAAAGTAATCAACATTTTTTAAACTTAGTGTCTAAAGACCATTCACAATGTATTTTGAAGTGCCCTTAGCCTCATCTTCCTTCAGAGAAGTCCTCTCTGATGTTTCTGGTGTACCTACTATTCTACAGTTTCCCAAATCTTGTGGGTTAAGGCAAATAAAGGCAGTACCTTGGAATCACCGCCTTTTGGGTGGAGTTTGTAAACCATGTTGTGTAGGTGTCTACAGCAATGAAGATAAAAAATAGTAATTTCAGATTCCAGCTAATTTGCCTTAAGTTTTTGCAAAGCTTTAGGCTCACTCACGTAAATCGGTGAGGCGTTAGAATGATCCTTTTTTTTTTTTTTTTTTCTTTATACAACTTTTCTTATGTCCCTTGAAACAACTCTTTCCTTACAGATGTGGGGAGAGTGACTGGGAACAGTAATGCCTCAGGTCACGTAGCCAAGCATACTGTTGAATGCAAGCTCTAATGGGCTGGTACTCATGGATTACAGGTAGACAGCCAAAATTGCTACAATCGCCGAAGGTGTTCCTCATGCTTCTGAACATGGCTATACTCTAGGCAGGAGTGTTTGATTTTCCTGTAAACTGCAAGTTCTCAACAGAAGGTATCTAGTTACTGCTACAAGCTTGGCAGAGTGCTGTGAGAGAGTGTCCCCAGCTGAGAAGAAGTAAAATTGGTTGAGCACTGAGGTTGCTGTAACATTGGATAATATGATGACTTGAACTTTTCTGCCCAGTTATAATCCCATAACTTTAAAATTGCAGTAACTTCTATCATTACATATTCTTTTATTAGGTGCTTGGTGGACAATGAGAAGCTAAGCCTGGAAAGTTGTGGCTAAATAACCCAGAGGCAATAGTAATTTACTGGCTCCCATGTATTGGACAGTTTCTCTTTTCACTTATAGATCTCATCACTGGAAATGTGCATTTGGAGAGAGAGAGAGGAGCAGGTTAATTAACATACCCATCTAAATTTGAGAGATACTGATTTGATGGGTGGGCTGTTTGGTGGGTGAGGAATTGGTTGGATGCTCACATCCAGAGGGTAATGGTCAACGGCTCAATGTCCAGACAGAGATCAGTGACAAGTGGTGTCCCTCAGGGGTCCGTATTGGGACCAGTACTCTTATTATCTTCATCAGTGACACACTGGGATCAAGTGCATCCTCAGCAAGTTTGCAGGTGATACCAAGCTGAGTGGGGCAGAGGACACCCCTGAGGGACGGGATGCCATCCAGAGGGACCTGGACAGGCTCGAGAGGTGGGCCCGGGTGAACCTCATGAGGTTCAACAAGGACAAGTGCAGGCTCCTGAACCTGGGTCGGGACAACCCCCGGTGTCAATACAGGCTGGGGGATGAAGGGGTTGAGAGCAGCCCCAAGGAGAAGGATGTGGGGGAACTGGTGGATGAAAAGCTGGACATGAGCCGGCAATGTGCACTGGCAGCCCAGAAGGCCAACCGTAGCCGGGGCTGCACCAGCAGCCGCGTGGCCAGCAGGTCGAGGGAGGGGATTCTGCCCCTCTGCTCCGCTCTGGTGAGACCCCACCTGCAGTGCTGCGTCTGCTCTGGGGCCTCAAGATAATTGGTAGCTGGTCTTGCTGCCTCCCAAACAGTTCATTCAGCCCCTTGGTTCTGTCAGAAAAAAAAAAAAAAGGCATCTCTCCGGTACAAGACAAATCGTGTTGATGGGTCACTGGAGAGCTGTTCAAACCAGGGTTTGCTTGTCGAGAGCAATGTCGGGTGGTGAAGAGAGAGACCTGTGAGTGTGAGTTGCCAGGGCTAGGAGCAGTAGTCGATCTCTGGCCAGACTTTTTGAACGCAATACTGTGTGGGACTCGGACAGATTTACTCATGGCAGGCTGGTGTCTGTTAAATACACTCAGCAGCAGAGAGTGAAATGTAGGGATAGAAATACTGTACAGCAGAGGGGGCTGCAAATTACCCTATGTTTTCTCCTCCTTTAGCCAAGACTTAAGTTTTTATGCAGTGCTGACTCAGCAGTCTATTTCAACAACATATAATTAGGAAAAAATTTTTCACAATTAAAGCCATTGAATTTCATGGTGCTAGTCTGAAACTTGAGACGTGAGGTAATTTGCATTCAGATGTTTAATATGGCTGTAAGTTGTTTAAGTGTCATCATCTGAACAGTTAGCTTGTGATACCTGGGGCGGAGCGTTCACGGCCATCACTAAAACAGCATATTTGATTGCGCTAATAGATTTTGGAAAGAGGATTATGGGATTAGAAACTGGAAGGCTCTGAACTGTAATTGTACTCTGCCATTGACTTGCTGCATAGTCTTGAAAAAGCAATTTTGCCTTTGTCTCAATTTCTGTCTGTTAGGCAGGAGTACTGAATCTCACACTTCTAAGTACCTTTGTTTACTTGATGTCCACAAACTGTTACAGAGGTGTTCTAAAAAAAAAAAAATCAGACTCTACAGCTTTCTGTAATTTGGATGACACGAGAAGGTGACTAGAGCTGGTGGTGATGCACGTTTATTTCAGGTTTGTTTACAACAACTACAAAATGAGAAGCTGAAATAATGTCAGCCAGTAGCCTAGTTGTCGGTAGCAAAGGGTTCACATCCTTCATTACAGACTTCCTGAACATTGTGCTACTTCACTGTTTTCAAAGGACAGGGTACACAACTGCTACTTAAGCTACCCAGGCTAAAAAATGTAGTTCTGGAATACTGAAAATACCAATTTATATTAGTTCCATAATTATATGCGGTTTTGTTTTTATTTCTACCCCCTCCAGAGATGATGTGTAGGCAGAAGATGAAAGGGAGGGTGCAGCTAGAATGTACAATGGTTTAGGGGGGAAATAGGACCCATTAATACAGGAAGAAGAATCTACACACTGAAAACTGAATTAAGACTCGGGCTCCAATTACATTTTCAGCTTCTGGTTCCCTGCTGGTTTTGTGTCTAGGATTCCTCTTCCAGAAATTATTCTTTAAATCCCCCCAGTGGAGTAGGAGCGTGACAACTGATGTCTCCTGTGACTCTCTCCGTCGTACAGTTATGAAAATCATTTGCAGTTGTGAGTGACTGAACTTGCTTAACTCCTCAGAACTGTTGTAGGGAATGAGACTGTCAGATTCCTGGTAGGCAACAGGTAGAGATGTATTTAGGTCAACTGGAGGATAAATCTTAGAGCTCATGTATATTCATGACTGTCAGACTTCGCGTTGTGTGTATGGGAATTACAGTATTGGTGGCTGAATTCAGGACAATAGCTCTTCGATAATGACAGGTGAGGGAGAAGCCTTTGGGAACTGTAGTACTGAGGGAGCTGCGTCTGCTTGGGTCGAGGCGGTACACGGTGAGGTTAGCTCTCTGACAGGTGACTTTTCCAGATTCTGACACCAGACGAGTCAGTTTCCCAGAGTTAGATTAGATACCTAAAAATTAGATATCTAAAAATTAGGTACCATGTACCTAAGCAAAAAAATTAAAATACGCACAAGAAAGAGCAAACCTTAAGATCAGTTGCTAATGACTTTGTGAAGTATTAACAACTGGAAGCTTTATTTGTCGAGATGAAGTAGATAACTCAGGTGTTCCATAATATCCATGAATCTATGACTAGGCAAAGGAAAATTAAAAGTTGGAAGTATTATTTTACAAGAGGTTTCGTTACCAAAGCTAGTTTGCATGTATCTGCAGTGTCACCATATTCTAAAGCATGTATCAAGATAGACACTGATGAAAACTATCAAATGACTTTTAAGATGAAAATTAAGGATACACTCATCCCAGTCAGTTTAATAAGGCTGATTATACATTAAAATTCTTACATTCATTCCATTGCAGCTCATCATATTATTATCTTGGAGCTTGAAATCTGTACCAATAGCTTAAATTGGGGGTGGGGGGCTGAACATGTAAGTCCCAGAGCCTGAGGCTGGGTTCTTTCCAACCAGCTGGGGCAGTTTAACTCATTACACCTATGAGAGATCTGTCCGGTCTCCTCTGCTCTCCAGGACTGGATTTTTCTTCCTGTAGGAATAGCTGAAATGCCTATGAAGCTGCTATTGAACTGTCACAGTTTACGGCCCAGTTTATTTAGGTAAGTGGTGGTGTTTTACTTCTATACCTCTGGGAGATAAGCTGCAGCGGTTTTGTTATTGCTCCGTATTGCACTCATAGTGGAGGCAGCAATCTTTATAAGAGCTTCATCACAGTGAAGACATTGAACCTGATCTAAAAATGATGAAAGTGGGTACGGGGAGAATATTGGCACCCAAGATGAAGCTGTCACTTGCTGAAGTTATCCACCTGCCTCCAGAAATGGAAAATTCACCATTTCACCTAGAAGCTTGTGCATCAGACTTTGAAATCCATTGTCTGTAAATGTGAGTTCGGTGCTGAGAGACCGCAGCATTTTTCAAGAAGCCACATGTTTTTATGTGCCACATTGTGCAAAAAGGGAAAAAAGCGAACTTTGTGAAGTTGTTTGATCTAAAAATGCATTGATTCCATTTAGTGGATGAAAGTAAGCAAAGGAACGGGCAGGGAATAATACAAGCCTCTCTATTGTACATGATTGAAAATTGGTAACGGACAGAGCCTAAACGAGGAAAAGGCTGGGAACAAGCAGTCTCAAAGTCTGTGCAGTTTAAAAAAGGGAGTCGTCGCTACAAAGGAAATAACCCAAGAAGCTGCTCTTTATAAAAGCAGTGACTGAGATATCTGAAATAGGTCACTTTCACGGGAAGCTCAGGCTGTGGTAGGAACCATTGCATGTAGATTGTGTGCCAGGTACTTTGGTTTTCCTTTGAATGCTCATCCTGCTATTAAATAAATGGTTTTAAGAAAGTTGTGTGGTCGTTCATCCTGATCACCAATTGCATAGTCCCAAAAAAAGGGAACTTATTTGATATACTTGAGTGAATGACAATGCAGTAAATATGAAATAATAACCCGGGGCTCAGTCTGAAGGATGAAGAATTCTGTCCTACCAGAGGTAAAGGCATGAAGCCTAAAACAGAGAGCTGCAGCCAAAGACCATGCAGCGAATAGGCCAGCAGCCAGTCATGCAGCTATGAGTCTGTTCCAAACCACTGTCACTTCACTGTTAGAGCTGTGAGCTCGTTTGCTTTAATTCGCAGTTACAGAATTTTGTTGTGCCTATCATTGTTAGAGTCCTGTATTTTTTTTTTTCCTTTGGAAAGTACAGAGTCACTAAATTCAAGTCACCCTTTAATCTTTTAACCAAGCTAATCAGATTAATCATCTTAGGTTTTTCACCATAAAATATTTTTTTCTAGCCTTTTGATATTTCTATTTTCTGTACCTTTCCACCATTTCTTTTTAAAAATACAGACATGGGAACTGTAGGCAGAATCCACATTGTTGATGCTGAACACTGAGGTTAATACGCTCCTGAATTTTGCACTCACCAATCTTCTGCTTCCTTCATCTGAAGGTCACATTATTGCTACAGCTTTCTGTAAAGAGGTTGTGTTTGATCAGTTTTCTGTGACCAGGAAAGGCTTTACACTGCTAAACACGTCACAGCCCTCTGTTCTGTGGGAGTAGTGGCGATACCTGGTTGCTGATGTACGGCTTTGCATTTGAATGTCATAAAACAAAATTGTTTTGAGTAGGTTCAGTGTGTTGAGCAGCATATTTTTTTTCATTATTATTACTACTTTGCTGATTTTTATTACCCTGAATTTATCAGTGTTTGATCTATATCACTACCAAATCACTAATAAAGCCAGAGTAACTGTCACTTGTCCTAATACCCCTGAAACCACAGTGAAGGACATTCAAATTTCATGATGATTCCCGTTTGCAGTTACATTTTGACATCTGTTGCTCAAGCAGTGGTTAATTCATATTAGGTGGTTTTTTTTAGACTTTTGAAACATAAGACATTTCATGCATCAGTTTGAATCACTCTGGTTTTGCTCCTGCATTTTGTTCACTTGATCGTTTGCCCTACATGCATGATGGACAGCTTCCAGGATGGTTGCTTTCCTCAGACAAAACCCAGAAACAGTTCAGTGTTTAGACTAGTCTAGCTTATTCTCATACACTGTATGGCTGGTTCCTCCATCCCATCCCAGGTCTCCAGTACTACTCCAGCTGGCCTTGATGTTTCACGTTGCTTCATTCTGTGGCCTTCTGCATGCAGCATATGTCCTCAGTATCATCTGACGAAAGCACAAACATGAAGGCTGCAAAATGCCCGTTTCATTGTCATGGGCACAGAGTAAGGAAATGCTATTTTTTTAAGGAACTTAAGATTTATAACTTGTGGTGTTCAAAGAGGGGTCAGGAGGGAAAACAGGCAACGAAACTGTGATGAAATCATCATAGAATCATAAGATTCCCTTGGTTGGAAAGGACCTTTAAGATCATCGAGTCCAACCGTACCTAACCACTACTAAACCATGTCCCCGAGCCCCTCATCTACCCGTCTTTTAAATACCTCCAGGGATGGTAACTCAACCACTTCCCTGGGCAGCCTGTTCCAGTGCCTGACAGCCCTTTCAGTGAGGAAATGTTTCCTAATATCCAATATAAACCTCCCCTGGTGCAATTTGAGGACATTTCCTCTCATCCTAATGCCTGTTACTTGGAAGAAGAGACCCACCTCTCTACAACCTCCCTTCAGGTAGCTGTAGAGACCGATAAGGGCTCCCCTCAGCCTCCTTTTCTCCAGGCTGAACAACCCCAGTTCCCTCAGCTGCTCCTCACAGGACTTGCTCTCCAGACCCTTCACCAGCTTCGTTGCCCTTCTCTGGACCCTCTCCAGCATCCCAATGCCTTTCCCATACTGCTGTGCCCAAAACTGAACCCAGCACTCGAGGTGTGGCCTCACCCGTGCCAAGTACAGGGGGACGATCACTTCTCTAGCTCCGCTGGTTATACTATTCCTGACGCAGGCCAGGATGCTGTTGGCCTTCTTGGCCACCTGGGCACATGGCTGGCTCATGTTCAGCCGGCTGTTGACCAACACCCCCCAGGCCTGGCAGCTTCCCAGCCACTCCTCCCCAAGCCTGTAGTGTTGCCGGGGGCTGTTGTGGCCCAAGTGCAAGACTCGGCACTTGGCCTTGTTGAAGCTCATGCAATTGGCCTCAGCCCATCGATCCAGCCTGTCCTTTCTGGTGAGTTTTGGATGCGTCCCTTGATGCTGCTTGAAAAAAGTGAAGAGGAAAACTAAAAGCATCCCTCATTAAGGCTCGCAGTGAGAGGTGGCGTAGTTGGGTGCTAAGCGTGAATCAATGGCTGTGTGTGGCATGAGTAGCAGGTCAGAGAGCCGTGGTGGCAGGGCTATTGGTAGGGGCTGTGGTAGAGGGCATTGGTGTCAGGGCCTGCGAAACCTTCAGTGTTTGGAATCTGCTTAAGTATTAGGCAGCTGTAGTGTCTCCAGGCTCTTTAAAAGGTGCTCCCTATGAGTAATATGGTCACACTCAGCTCTAGGGCAGCTCATTGGGAGAATGGTGATCACTGGAAAAAGTCATAAAGGCAATATATATACATAAACTTCAGCACTCTGCTATTCTGGCAACTAGTTAATATTATTATTTAAATAAATTCATTAAGATCTGCACTGAAAATGAAGTGTCTTTTGCTAACAGCACTCTTTCAAAGATAGTCTAGAACATCCCTTCTCTTCCTAATCATCTTCTAAGTCCAGCTCTACATTTATTCAGAACTTGTTTGTACTTATGCCAACATTATCTTTTATGTTAATTAGCACTTCTGTTACTGGGGAATTTATCCGCTTGATATTTATTTCTAGGCAGCTGTCATGTCCTTTCTCAGTTTTTGTTTTCCTAAGCTAAACAAGTCATTTTAGTCTTCTCGTGAAGCATAATTTCTGCTCCTCTCATCATCCTAATAGCCCTCTTGTGTAACTTTTGCATTTGTGAGATAAGGTTTGTAAGCAGAGGTAATGTATTTTATTAGATCACTGATATCATTAGAAAAAATAGGAAAGCTTTTGGGTATACAAGTCATTCTCACGTAAGCCCAAAGCTTACCAGCTTTTCTCCCAACTGTTTCAATTGTCTAATAAAAGATATTGCCTCTGCCTACAAGCATTTCCTCTCATACATTCTTAGACTTTATTTGCTACACCATACACCCTTTGAGTTAATCTTTCCTGAAATATTTTATATAATTCTGCCCTCACAAATATTTCTGGTTTTGCCAGAAAAAACCTCTGTGTTTCTTGGAAACACACTTCACCCTGGATATTTTAGAATTGTCTTTGAACAACTCCCGGGCCAGCTTACACTGGTGCCTCAGCATCTTTATTTGAGATACCAGTGTGCACAGGTTTTTGTCCTCACAAGGAGCCAGCAGCCTACTTTCCTCCAGTTCATGGGTGATGTTATTCTTCTGATACAATATTTTGATTTTTCCCCATACTGGTTTCCTATTGCTACCTTGCCTGCACATTTGATTGAACATCTCACTTTTTGTGCTAGGTCAGAAGGGACATGCAACTAGCTTCTCTTCTCAATAAATGTTTGGGGGTTTGCACACCCATCTAACACCTCGCTTTTAGTCACTTCTTCCCTACCAACATTAAAATTCATCAGGTAATCCTCCTTTTCTCCATTTTAATTAACTGCATAAATGAACTGTCACATGTTCTCCTGAAGTCCTGATAGATTAGATCTACTATATTTTCCTCTTTTAGAAAAAGTCAAAGATAGATACTTTTGCTTGACATGATGTACATGTGCTACATTGTGTTTCATTTAATCCTGTTTTCTGTTTATTTTCATGTCATTACTTTTGTTCCATTTTAATACCCTTTTATGCTGCAGAATTTAGCTTACAAGTACTTTCAACTGCTGGTATTTCAGTATTTTAAAAAATACATTAAATCAATAGGCCAAAAATACCCTGAGCCAGCTCTTTAAACTCTCCTGGTTGTAAGTTATCTGGACCCGCTGCTGTAATGTATTTATGCCTAGATACACACTAATGGTTGTCTGTCATCAAGTGGTTTGATGGTGTAGGGCTACCAAAAGACTAAACAACAACTTATGTTTTGGGGTTTTGTTTGTTTGGTTTTAAACAGCAAATAAGATCAAAGGCTATTTTACTGTCTTTCCACCCACCCCACCTCCCCCCAAGTTGAGACATATATAAGGGCTCATGTTTTCACAAAATAAACCAGTGTGCCTTTAAAATGCTAGCCGATGTATGGACAAGAAAAGCTTAGTTTCAACACATACTACCAGAGGTGTCAAAAACTTTGGGCATTTCTTAGCCACCCAACGCATACGACATACAAGTCTTGGCTTGCACAAGGGTTTTTATATCCTTCAAGTAGAATGTATGACACAGTATAAAAGAACCCTTCTTTACCTTTCAAAAGGTACATGTACATGAATTTGGATACTGAAATACATTAGTATTTGAAAATAAATATTGCATGGTATTTTTTTTTCTTTAAGTTTTTTAAATTTCAGTACAATGGCACAGGGCTGATCTAAATCCCACTGAAGTAAGTGAGAAGAAGCTGAGTAACTTCGAGGAGTAAGATGCCATGAATATGTTCTCCACAGAGCACCTCTGTCAGAGGTCTCTTCCCAGAAGAGGGGATAAGGTGGGAGCTGGGATGTGTGAAGCCTGTCCAATGATTCATGCTGGTGCAAAACAGCTGATCTAAGGGCTTGGAGAGACCCTCAAGGATATGCAAGCTGCATTTCTAATACGATTTTGAGTGAAGAGGGTTTCCTTTCCAAAAGTCTTCTTATTCTTAGCTCCAAATAATAGATGATCCTGCCCAAATTATATAAAAATTAGATGTCTTATGAAGATGAATGGTATGCTTCGTAAGATATCAAGTGTACTACTCTTAAACAGTCTATTTTTAGTGATTTCTTAAGAAATTTTATGCATGTTTGTATATGTGAAGGTTTGACTGGACTCACCAATCTTCCTTTCTTTTTTTAATAAACCAGCATAAAGTAGAATTTATTTACATAATGCAATGATCCATGAAGGTTACCATAACATCAAGGGACCATATTAACCGCTTGAATGGAATTCATTAGAAATTAACTACCACTTAAATTAATTTTCCCACATTCACAAGGCTGTAATGGTGGAAAAAGGAACCGTCCATCAGCATGTACTGACAGGAGAGCTGTCACTGCTTTTATTTATAGGTGAATACATTAACCCATGAAGCAGCCTTTTCAGACCAAATCTTGAGCTTCTGTACAAATAAGCTCCTTCAGAAGACTTTTCTTTTAATAAGTAATCCAGCCTCAGTTAAACAGGAACACATACTGCCTAACGCTTTTGCTACTGGCTATATATAGTGTAGCCTTTTCATAAGAACACTGGAAAAAAAATTGCTCCTAAAAATCCAAACCTTGTAATGTATGTAACTTATTTTCAATGGTTAATATTATTGATTAGATCTTGTTATACTGATATTGTGTTATCAGTATTGGTAAAACTATACAAACAAAAGATTGTCCATTGATTATTCTTCTTCCGTAGTCTGTTACATTGTGTTTTTAACTCTCTTACAAAGGAATATATGGGCAAGTCTCCAAACCATAGGATGAAAGTGAACGAGACTTGTAGCCGTCTGTGATCGAGGCACACTTTGGGCAAATTTACTGTAATACATTGTGGTAATCAATTTGAATAAGCTACAGTGAGAAGGAGCTTTGTGGCATCTGTTAGATGACTGTAGTTGTCACAAACCAATACAGCATTAGAGCAGGGTGTCTTTTATCTATGTAAACCTCACAGCTGAAATGATCTTCACAGAATCACAGCAGGGCAGGGGCTGGAAAGGACCTCTGGAGATCACCTAGTCCAACCCCTGCTAGAGCAGGGTCACCCAGAGCAGGCTGCACAGGATGGCGTCCAGGTGGGCTTTGAGTATCTCCAGAGAAGGAACATCTTAGGGTAATTTCCTGTACAGTTTAATGCAAACATTTTTTTTTTAATAAATAATTATAGGTCAGTGCTAGAAGCTGGTCCTTACCAATTAATAACATTCTTTATTTTCTTTTTAACAGAGAAAGTTCAGCAAGAAAATGATAGCATTGTTAGCTTTTGAGAAACACCCGCTATCTATGACCATTAATATTAAAATAACTAAATAAAATCAATTTTACATATTTTTCTATTGGATGCTACCATACATAATAAACAGTGGTGACACAACAACATCAAATGAGCCTGTGTGCCAGCAATATTGCTCACTGAAGTGTTTCACTCTCATGGCTGTCCAGAAAGAGAAAATACAGAAGTTACAGTGAATCTCATTGTGTTGTGAACACTTTCTCTTACACTCCTCCACGGTTTCCATGCCAATGTCAAAGGAAACTTCACTGCAGTGTCTCATATGAGCCATTCGGAGGGCAAGTGGCCTTCTCAGGTATTTCTGTGAGTTTATTGCAATGTTCAGACACTTGGCAGGCGTAGCAAATATATGAGCTTTTCCTGGGTGACGCACAAGTCCCTATATTCAAAGGGAACTAAAGGCTGTCCTGTTACTCCAGTGATAAAATTGCATGCTCTTATCTTTTATGTTGTCCCCTCTGAACAGATTCTTTTCAACAGCTTCTCAGAGGTATAGAGATGTTACATGCTCAGGGCTAAAAACATAAACTCAGTAAGCAAAGAGAAAACCTTTCACAAGCTTTGCCCCCCAATAACAGATGTGGTTTTCCATTTCAATTATTTAAATGTGGCTATACTATGCTATTCAACTATGCTGAATTAAAACTTCAGTGTCGGTATTACCTAAAAAGACTATCGTTGCAGTTATGTCAGTCTCAGCCTGATGTCACGCATCTTAACAAAGAATTTGTTCGTGTTCACTTTTCTGATTTTTTATAGTTATACTTTAGCTAGTTAAACTGCAAATCCGTAAGTACTTTTACCAATGGCTTGGGATGCTGTTTGTTTAGAATATAGGCAAGTGATTCTCATGACAGCCTAAGGAGAGCTTGTAGCTGGGAGCAGACTAACCACTCTCCTTCAAAAGTGGCAACTGTCACCAGTACAACATATGATTTATTTATTATTTAATGGATTTAGAGCATTTTAAATCCTTACAAACACTATTTTGTTTAATTCTTCCACATTTTATGTGGCACTGCCTTTTAGTTTGTCTGATTTGTATACACTAATGTACACACATAATGTATAATGTGAATGAGTCAGACAACCTAGAAAATTATGCCGTTCTACTTAGTTCTCATCAGGGACTATGGTTAATTTGGTTAATTGATACAATATTGACTAAGTAATGACTCTCACTCCTGTCAACATTTTTACATTTGTTAAATTCCCCTGCCTGATTCTGCTTTTCTGTTTTATTTCCTTTTAAAATTTAAACATCTTAAAAAAGGCTCTTCTCAATTAATGCATTTCATGATTGAGAAACACTGAAATTAACTTTTAGCCAATTAAATTTTTACGAGTATTTGCTATTGTCGACAGTAGTAAAAACTTCTGTTTCAGCCACATCAATAATTAATTTAGGAGCACATGCCTGAAATACTTCCCCACATGCAAAGGAGTTGTTGTTCTCCCACAGCTTCCCTCACAGTCATCCTGGTGACTCCCTTGGCACTGGTACGCCATTATTTTGTTGGCAGCATTTTGATTTCTGCATGGTTATGATTAACCTGTACAATGTGTTCCTCTTAATGCAAAGCTGTTTTCTTATCCCTTCAATTCTACAAACTGGAAAAAGCATATAGCCGGAGGCCACACAGAATAATACCAGTGTCAAGCTTTAAAAAACATATTTGTTTTGTGTCCTCTAAGGACAAATGATAGACATGTAAAAATGTTTTCTCTGTTTCTCTTTCAGGGAATACTTACTTTAGAATTAACTTCTGTCACAGAAAACATAATTCGAAGCATCTACTATATATTATTTCTGAGCATTTCTGCTATAAAGAGGGAAAATAGTACATTGTGTATGACATGTGTGATTACAAGGTTATAGAAACTCTTTATGTTTCTCTTGTTGTTATGGTTTCTCCTTAAGAAAGCTTGTCACTGGAAAGAGAAGA
>KL274975.1:13682-35335 GCA_000699545.1 Podiceps cristatus
AGCGCAGTGTAATGAATGTAAATTTTAATTGCTTTATAATACTTTAAATTCCTACACCTCCGAAGCGCTCGGTGTTCTTCATGCAATCCAGTCATGTATCACTTTTGAAATATTTCAGAGGAGAAAAGAGATTTTTATGATACATCCTTAAGTGTTCTGATGATTACACATGCTGTAACTTATTTCTTCATAAATGCATTCCATCTTTAATTTTGTCCTCTTCAAGATACAATCATCCTAGTGTCCTTTTATTCATAAAGATTGCTCTTTTACATACTTTTTCTGTCTTACCTATTTGTTAATTCTGTTTCTTTGTGATATCAAGCATACTTCATTTCATGCTTCATTGTCCAGGTTTTAGTTTCAGCTCCAGTATATTAAATGTTCCCACCCTTTTGCTCCATATTTTATAGTCGACACTACAGAAGCGTTAAAAGCCTTTCTCAAGCAAAGAGAAAGATGTGTTCTTAATGTGCAATTCTCTTTCTTCAGAAACTTGATTGACCCCAAATCTTACGACTCCACAGTCAAGAAAAATAAAACTCGTTCAAGGCAACAAGTATCTCAGCAACACTTGTCTGAAGTTAAAATATTAGAAATTTTCTTTTTTCCCTATTTCCCACCCCTTTGCCTTGAAATAAAGACAAAACTATACATTAAAATGGAAAAAAAAAGTATTAACTGTATAATTTTTTTCATAAGTCTACATATTATTAGGAATTTTATATACCCTTGTTTCTGATACAAAAATGTTCTACTTCATTGCATTGAAGACTTTATTTTTTTGTTTGAAATCCTTAATTTCCTGGCTCAGTTGTTGTAGTGGACCTGATCACAGAAAAGGATTTTCAGAATCTGAGGAAATCCTGATAAAAGGGGGGGCAGGTTGGAAAGGTCTCTTAGAAGACCCTGAGGTGGATATAAGAGGAGTTAATTACAGCAGAACCCTTGGAGACTGATGAGATGCTCATAAAATAATGCTGGTACAGCCTGTCCATCACTTTCTTTTGGTCAAAGGCTAGATGTCCAAATGGCAAATAATCCTGATAAGTCAATTGGAGAAGATCTTGGAAGCAGCACCAAAATAGTTATGGTCTGAGAAAGTACAGGTTTGGCCTGAATAGATCACATTCCCCAAACCGGATCCACGTTGTAGTGGAAATGACTTCTCTACGCTCTTAAAAGTCATGCTGAGAAGTCGTATGTGGCACCTGGTCAGCTCATGGAGGCTGGCCTTCAACTGCAGAGTGAGCACAGCCCCCTCCCTGGGAGGAGCGTGCAGTTTCCTGAGGACTTGGTCAGGAACATGAGGCGCCCTGGGCTGAAGATTCACGGTCAGTACCCGGGGATCTACTAGTGAGCACCTCCAAGGGTTTGACCTGAAAGGGAAGTAGTCCCTTCAGCTAGGCCTAGTCACATTGAGTCACTGGGGAGCCAAAAGCCAGCAGTAACAGTCCTTCTTCAAAGATTCCTCTTCACAGGACTCCATTCGGGGAACCAGAGCAATGGCTTGGCCAGCTCGGCCTGGTGGATCTCATCAAGGTGTTTGGCAGGGGGCCTAGTAGCAGCCTCAGCGGTTGTGCAGGATAATTCTCTCTCCAAAATGGAGAGAAACTGAGCCCCGGTTTGCGCTTTCATTCCTTTGCCTGGAAGATGAAGTCTCTGCATTTGTTATCAGAGGGTCTGGAAGCAGTCAGCCAGCAGCTGCTCGCAGGGCAAAATGGTCTTCCCCCTTCAGACAGCCTGCTTTCGTAATTTCTTACGGCCTCTTCCAGCCATGGCTGGCACCCTAGTCTCAGTAGGGCAGGCATCCATGGGTCAATGCCCTCCTGCATGTTTTGGGAGCCAAGCAGTCCTCTCTGCTGGCCCTAGCTGAGGAGCTGCCGAGAGGAACAGCACAGCATCCCTCCGCGCTGGTGGCATCTGCATGGACCTGCCTGCAGCGGGGAACCCCTGCGGCAGAGCTAAAGGCGGCTGGAAGGGAGCTCCTGAGGGCAGCACCGGGGAGGAGGAGTGGAGCTGAGGTGAGACGTCTTTCGTTGTTTGCACAACAGAATGATTTCTGTAGCTGGAGATCCCTATTCCCTCTCTGATATCTGTTGTGTGATGTGTCGGCACTTCTCCAAAGCAGAGGATAAAATACACAGATGCTTTTGTCTGTTTTTTCCCCTTCACCTATTCCGTAACATCTTTTTTTCCCAACAACAATTAAGTTACCCTCAACTTTCCCTCTTCAGTTGCAAAGCCTCCTGCAGATTTTCTGCCTAGAGTGGAATTGCAAGAAATTTCTGAACGTATTTGACGCAGATAAATTTTAATTAAATGTAAAATTCCAGCAGTCATTATTGCAATGTTGTCTAAGTCTTGAGTTCAACTGGATTTTGGAGAGCCCACTGGAAAACAATGACAAAGAGCAGTTAAACAAAGAAACACCAAGAATCCCAACAAGTAACAACTGAAAAATAGACAAAAGGTGATAGTAACAGAAGTGAAGCTAAAAATATCAGCAGTGTTTAAAACCTAAAAAAAAAAGAACTATAATATAGGAGAATAAAAAAGGGAACCAACCAGCTATATAGATCTCAGTTGTCAGTTGAAATGCTTTGAACAAGATTGTAGAAAGTGTAGATTTTATCTTTATTTTGCCTCATGAACTAATTGCTTCAGAATTCAGAGAAGATATTATCATACCAATGGTACCAGGATAGAGCAGAAAGAAGCGTGTGTGTTGTCCCTGCCACGATCCCATGGTAGCTATTAAAAACGAAGAGGAAGGGGAAGATTTTTCTGTCTATAATAGTTGGCCTCATTAACATATCAGCTACTCTTTCTTTGATTTAATGGAATATCAAACAGGTTGTGCTTCCACTTACAGTCATTAGGCTTTAAGTGCGGATTGCTGCATATTCGAGGCCTCCAGCTTCCCTGTGGCACCGTCATGAGGAGCCCCTACAGGTGTCTTTCTTGCTGTTCAATGGTTGCGTTAGAATGTGCATTAAAAACCAGATTAATTTGTCAATGAACAAAACTGATTTCTGGGCAGGTTCCAAAAAAATGTGTATATATATATATGTATGTGTATATATATATACACACACACACATATATACACACTTTTAAAAATTCCTAGGTCAGAACTTCTCCATATAATATATTAATGATTTAAAGCCACACTTACTTACACTTTTTAGCACACTCTCTTTCCTGTAAACATGCTTGAACATTCTTATAAATAAAAAGACAAGAATTTACTTAGGTTGACAATGGGTTTCCATTATTTTGGGACAGCAACTAAGAAACCAAAGTAAATTGTTACTTGTAATTATGGCTGCTCTTAGAAAAATAAAATTTATCAATGGAATTTCTTCACGGATCAACTGTTTTGTATGGGCTACACCACTGTCTGCCGTCCAGACATTTTAATTCACTTTGACAGGAAATATATCACCCATTTTGGTGACAAAATAAGAATTTCTTCCCCTTAGTAAAAGGGCTGTGAGCCTTGTTATGATGTTTCTGTTGTTCATAAAATTAACTAAATGGTACGCTTTACTGCTTCTGCTTGGACCACCATGCTGATGTGTGGCACAGAGTTTACAGCAGTGGATGTCACAAATAAATGCCTACTGATGAGCATCATCTGTTGGTGGCTCTAGAAATACCCCTTCCTTTGGAGGCACAGTAGTTTCTGTTGGGGAGCCACAGAGTTCAGAACCCTAAAATACCTTGAGCCCTAACTCATGCATGTGTTGAGTGCACCAGCAAAAGTGGTGCTGTGGAAGTGCTTGGGTGGTGTTTTCATTTGGCTTTTATGTCATTACAGTGTGGCAATTAGTAATTTTAGAGAATAAACAAGATGACAACTGCTTAGCAGCAGAAGGCAGAAAGAAAGAACTCATCAGTGCTGCCGCACTCCCACTCCCGTCATCCCATTCACATTATCTCAGCCACACACTGTAATTGGAAGTTAAGGCAGCAGGTCTTTTTTACACAGCATAAAGATATACAAATAACAAGCATTAAATAAGAAACATCGCACCACATCGAGATTAACAAAAGTAATAATGCTGACCTTGCTAGCACTCAAGTCTTTTCAACCGCGAATAATCTTCCATCCTGACAGGGAAGAGCAAGACACCTAATCCTCTAGCATGTTCATGACAGAAGAATTGCCCCTCCTTCCCAATTAATCATTATCTGAGACACTTCCCTTATACTTGAAAAGATTATTCCTTAGCCCCTTGCCAGCTGAGGTTCCCCTTGTACAGAAAGGAGCCAGCTAGAGGTCTCTTAACTTGGCTCCAGCGATAACCCTTGCATTTAAGATCTAGCATGTTGTATTTGCCCAGGCCCAAATGCCTCTTAAATGGCTGTTGGGTGCCCTTGCCCACTTAAAGAAAAGCACACCTAAATCTTTTTGAGGTTTTCTACAGATCAAAACTGATGTCTGTTTGCAGTTTTTGTAAACACACTGGATAGAGCTTTAGCATAGTATGAAGATTAATGACCCTTAAGAGAAGTCCTGCAGGTTTCATTTGTATTCTCTGCGCTGTGTTTTCACACTTTCAGAGAGCAGTGCTGAACTTCTGAACCACTTTGTCAACCTTGTTAATTTGACAGTGATTTACATCTCTCTTAATTCATACTGGAATATCTTCAGCTGTAGCTATTTGTTAGTTATTCTGCTCAGGAGGGGAAATCCTGGCCTCATTGCCAAAGCCCAAGGTCTCAGCACACCCAGCTGCGTAAACGACCTTGACTAAAAGCACCCATTTTTTCAGCCCATGTTAGTACCCAAGTGTGTGCATAAGAGAAATCAGGTGCATTGTGTATTCTGTTTCCATTTCTCACGCAGGACTTAGGACTCTCAAATATTTCTCTTCTTCCCTGAAAGGAGAAGAAACAGGATTCCCCTTCCTAGAGAAGTAAATATGTACTGGCAGATGAGACAGTCAACAGTGTTTATATCTATATTCATGTGATTTTTGTATCATGACTAGAAAAAAAGTTTGGAATTCAAGGTTATGCGTAATGAAATGCTTGCAAAGGTTGACGCAATTACACCTATGGTTAAAATCATTCAGTGCTCTCTGGCAGCGTACACAAACAACGTTCAGCACCTCGTTTCTGCAAAGTTGTCCTTGCCCTTACCTGGAGATACTGATGGTGTCTCTGGAAGGACTGGCTTCTAAGCCAGCAGGCTGCAGACACGTCTGCCACTGCCGCAAACTGCCTTTCACATTGGAGAAACTGAACTGCGTTTCACATTGGAGGAAAGGCTAAAGCGGGGGCTGACTGCCTCGTAGGGCACCATGCTTTGACAGAAGCAACATCTGAGGAAATTTCTACTGTTAGGCTTGTCAACACACCTTTTGAGGCCGTGGAGTGCTAGAATGCAGATGCTGTCAGCTGGAGGGTGGTCTCAATATCGCACCTTCTTAAACTTACTGACCATCTTTTCCTTTTTTACATATATTGAAAACATAGATCTCTCCCTCTAAGATCAGATCAGCTGTCTGTAGGATACCATTACATTCTATTTTTTTAGGCAAGAATAAGCAATCTCAACTCCTCTTCCCAATGCATCTTGTGGCCAGATGACACTAGTTAGTACTTTGTTAAGAGCAGACAAAAAGCCTTGAGCAAGACAAAATGTATTGACTTTGTCTTGGCAGTGCATTAATGCTGCTAACTGATTTTTGCTTGGTTTGGAACATGGGCTAAGTGATACGGATAATATCTTCCTGTGAAGGATATAAAAGAGTATATAAAATATACTCTTAGCCTCAGCATTGGACAGGAGGGTTCAAGTTCAATTGGTTATTCATAGCTGAATGTAAATGGTTCTCTGTTGCTGCTTCCTAATACACAGCATTTTCCTTTACCTGAAAATGACACTGTACCCTCCCCATCATATTGTATGTGATAAGTGATGTATATTGTCCTTCTCTGAACCAAGACATATAATGATAATTTGCACCCAAATTTGTAAGAAATCCTGTTGTTCCATATAGGCACCTTATTATTTACAGTTTCATCAATATTGAGGTAACCTGTGGCCAATATATCCATTTGCTTATAAATTGTAATTTACAATTACCATTTGAGATCAACAGACTCTAATCATATCTTTTACTAATGTTATACTGATTTAGTTTGATATTAACCTTTTCTACCAGAAATTGTGTCTAGCTGTTGCTACAAACAGCTAACTTATCTTCAAAAATTTTGAATGCAGCACAACCGCTCCCCCCCAATTTATCATCACATCATCTGCTGCTTTAAGGTGAGGTAGCATGTCACATCTTTACAATGTTTTTATTCTAAGCAATCTGAAGCTTGTTAGATGATGTGATCTACTACAATATTGAAAACGTTAAAGAAATTCTAGTTACTTCAGAGATGATTTAGCCCTTTCACATTTTTATCCTTAATCTGGTGTATCTAAATACACTTTTTCTTTCACTGTAAGGGACTATCGGAGTACATGCTCTCCCTTTCTGCATAGTTTGACAGGTGGTAGGAGAACACCTCAAGAGGCCCAAGCTGTGGATGATAAGGATTTAGGCATTTCAGTTTCCATCTAGAGGAATTTATGGCACCTAGAGAGCTGTAGACTTCCATGAAGGTGGTCCTTAGAAATTAGTGTGTCCTACCAAATTCTTACAAGGACAAGAGGTGTGGATGCATCTGGACCACATCAGTAAAGACCAGTAAAGAAAGGTGATATGTCTTAACAGACCAGCTGAAATGATTGGAGACAACTGACATCTTCTATCTCAAAGCCTCTAGCCAGGTTGGACAAGAAGCAACAAAGTCCCAAAAAACTCCAGGTGAAACGCAATTGCTGTTCTTCTATGGAAGAAGCGTCCAGCGGTGGTTCTGGCTTCGGGATCTTCCCCGCTTCTCTCCCTTGCTGTTTGCTGTCCTGCCCTCTCATTTGTGCCGTGCTAGCCCAGCTGGGTTTGCTTATGGTGTGTGAGCTCCCTTTGCTGGGGAAAGATCAACAAGAAGCTCGTAAGAGGCAACAATAGTCTAGATTTCTAAGTCTATATTTTAAGTCTGAGAATGATAAATGCCGTCATTTTATTACATTGACAGTTTCCCCACAAAAGAAAATAACTTCAGAATTTTATGTTTTTTCCACTTGAATTTTCACAACAGTGAAATTCTGGTAGTACCGGTACTCAGACTGTCATAGCGTGGCTCACAAAAAAATGTGATGTGAACTGAGAATAAGGCAAGGAGCTCTGGTTTGGATAAAAGCATCACCTTTGTAAAGCAATAATCTTTATTCTTTGAAGGAAGTTGTTCTGTTTTAACATTCTTTAAAAGTGCACTTACATAATGAGAATGTAGTAGTTGTTTAAAGGAAACTGCTTCCCACATAGTCTACTATCTTTCTCTAGAATAAGCATTGCTTTTAGTATTCAACTATTTAAATTTCTGTGAGAGTTAGGATTATTAACACTAGTAATAATTATATGAATTGTAACAGAAAAGTAAATTTTCATGAAATACACATAGTTTTCCTGGATTGCAGTTTTTAAAAATTCAATTAATTGTCTATGTGGAAATTATAAATATTTGTACAGATCTTTTTCTTTATTTGATGGAGGAGACTTTCACATAAAAGGCTTACTTATATTATTTTTTAAATCATCATATTTTAAAAGAACTCAATCTTTAATAAACACTTCTCCCTTTAAAAGAACCAAATCAACAAAATCATTAGTTGCTTCATGTGATATATGTATTTCAAAACCATAAGTGTATACAAAGTTGCTTACACTTACAGTTTATGCTGTAGCAAATTTTGCAGGAAATTTGGAACAGAGAAGACTCTTCAAGTTTGTTTTTATTTTAAATGTTATGCTCTTTTGTATTGATCTTAATCAAGCATTACACAAAATCAATGACAGTTTGAATTAAGAAACTGGATATCAGAACAAAATCTCTGTAAGGGCTCTTTCCATCAATGGGAATCTGAAAGCTTTTTTGAGTAGGCAAAGAAAGAGCGGCATAGTTGTTTGTTTGTTTGGGTATTTTTAATTTATGAGAGAAAGAATCCTAGTTTCAGAGAGACTGCAAAACAGCATAAGCACTGATCATCAGAAACTGTGGATCCAGGTTTGAAATTCAAATACTAAACCAAAAACACCCATAACTTGAGAAAGCTTCTCTGCTTACTTTCAGGGAGAGGTGAAAGACACATCCAGAAGAAGAAAAAGAATAGGACATCCAATATCAAATTATTATTACTATTATTTTAATGCATTGCATCAGCACAGGCCAAGGATAGATTTACAGTGTTAAAAATGGAGATCCCTACAATGTGTTCTTCTTCAAGCGCTTCACTATTTCTTCCACTAGCCCTATCAATCTTGGGGTGGTTTTATTATTTGGGTTTTTTTGTTGGTTTGTTTTTTGTTTTTGTTTTGGTTTGTTTGGGGTTTTTTTGAATATATATTGACTTCCCACTAAAATAGTAAGAACAAACCTGTGGAAAATGTTGGTTTAAAGCCTCCTGGGCCAGAAAGGGAACTGAATCCAGCTTCCACATACTGGTGAATGCTCTATGTGCCAGATTAAAAAGAGGGCTGTAACCAGGTGATAATTAAATGTGGCTTCTTTTTGTCTGACTATGTCTTAAATGGATGCAGCTGCATTTTTGGCTACTGAATCCGGTCTGTAGAGAGGCCCCGAGATTACAGCTGATCAGCCTCCCATGTGACAGGGGAAGAGCAGCAGATAGTTTCACAGTCCAGCTCAAGCACAAGCATAAACAAGCAGAACTGGAGCAGAAAAGTCTCTCCTGCTTGGAAGAAGTAAGACTCTTTGCTCCTCAAACTTTTTAAAGTCAAAGATGGGGGCGTGTAGGAAGGTTAATTGCTTCAGGAATGAAGGACAGCTGAGGAGAAGTTTATGGGATTGCAGCTTGGCTTGTTGTCTGTTTAGCACCTCTTCCAATCTTTCATTCTCCTTGTGCGTGTGACCCAAACCAGTGAAGCTACGGTCGCTTGACTAACCTTGTTACACCGGCTAGTTTGCAGTACGACTGCTGTATCCAACAGAGGCAATGCCCCTCTATAAAATGGGAATAATGATTCTCTTTTCCCTTCTAAATGTTTTGAAATATACAGATGAAAGTCTTACACGGGAAGTAAGTTCCTATTTTAAAACAAGCCCGCAGTATTGTTTTCCTGCAAAGGAAAAAAGGTTACATGTTTCAAAAGTTTTCACAGTAAGTACTTACAAGCTGCACATTGTTTTTCATTACCAATGATTTGTTTTCTTGCAGAACAACTTCTTCTAAAATATTAAACATAGTCAAAGTGACTAATGCATTTTTTTAATCTAAGAATTGCTCAATTAAAAATTTACAAGGCACGCAATTTTGATTTCTGCCGACAATAGTAAAAACTTGTGTATAAAGATTAATTACTTATAAAGTAAAACACATCTTTTAAAAACTGACATTAAATTTGCATCTGCACTGTATGCTGGATTTTATTCTACTCTCTTTAAGCAAAGGACTTCTGGTGGACTTTTGGTAGAGTTTTAAACTGCTGATGGAAATGCATTGTGTGAATTGGCTCGTGCTTGAACCAGCTAAAACCGAGAAGCAAGATGTGTTTTGTACTTTTGGTTCTGATTATTCATCATACCCTATGGGTATCCTACTTAACAATATAAAAAATACACTGAATTTTTAATTACATTATATTATCATGAATTATTAGCTTGAGTCAAAAGGTAATCATATTTCATATAAAATTAAATAACTTTGTTAAAATCTTCTTTAAAAATAGTTGCTTTTTTTTAGGTATGTTATAACATTTTGTACTACTCTACATGATTGAGGTTTCTAATGACAGAAAATATATATTTCTTTTACTATACCAAGACTGCCCTCTAGAGTCTCATTGGGCCAAATTAATCTCTGGTGTAACTCCTCTCTCTCTAGGTTAGCTTCGAAATGTACACATCTTTACTGGCTCCATTATGTAGTGCTCCAATTTGAATGACACAATGCTTGCTTGAAAAAGTAAGTCATACCATTTCAAGAAAAAGATGTGATTTTTTTTCACTTACTATGAACTCTGATAACTCATTACAAAAAATTGCGTGTAGCCTCGTTACTGCACGTTATTTCACATTCCAATCGAGTTGTAAAATATTAGGAAAATGCTGGAAAAGAGGATAGTTTTAATCTCTTCCTAAAACCACATGAGACATGTGTATGTCTATAAAAGATGACCGAGGGAATGCATGCAGGATAACCAAATTAGGCTGGTACTTGTTCTTTCTTTACAAGTGTTAAAAAGCAGCACTTCTCCCCTCTGAGAGTTGGCTTAAGCTCCCACTGAAGCCAATGGCAAACCTTAAGTAATCAAGGAAACAGAATTATTGCACTGATTGCCAGAAGCGTTTGTATTCAGTTGTTAAATTAATAATGGGTATCTGGTTCAATAAACAGTTGTGTTTCCCATTAAAATGTAGCTGCAGTGCTGCTTCTTATTACTTACCAATATATTATGCAAAAAAGGCAGGGGAAAGAGAACAAATGTGAAGTAAACAGACTCACACGATATGGTTTTAAAATATATGATACAATGAAACAAACTCTTAGTGCACACTTTAAATCAGGCACCACCTTATATAATTGAAAGAGAGACTCATTTTCAGATTAAAAGAATGTAATTCTTAATTACAACTCTATAATTTAAATCAAAGAATAAAATAAAAGAAAAATATTTTTTTTTCTTCCCTCAAAGAACTGAATTTTCACTTTTTTCTTGTTTCCCAGCTCCCAGTAGGAACGGCTCATTCAAATCAGGTTACACTTTGCATTTATTATATATTCTGAGGCAAATCTGGAATAAATAGCCCCAGCAAGCTAACTGAAATTGGTTTCACTTAGATAAAGCCAAAAGGATTTGGCCCTACATTGCTATTTACAGCAGATGTGCATGAGACTGAAACATGGCTTATTGAATTATTTACTGGAATCTGCATATATTCAATAAAGTTTTTCTTTATTCTGATCTTTCTGTAGGAAGTAACAAAAAAATCAATTTGGATCACAATGAATGGCACAGAACTAATAACAGATTTTATTTTTCACTATAATTTTGTTGAGAATAAACCCCAGTTACTTCATCATTCTGTATTATGTGGTCCCAGGTTCTAGTAATGTCGCTGCACCAGTATCTGTCTTACCAGGGAGACCTGAGACCATTCTCTCGTAAGCAGCAGTGCACAGCTATTCTTGGTCACCGTGACTGCCACGTGAAGAGTTACAGGCAGTCATTTTGGACTTCTAGGACCAATTTCGCTTACCAAAGGCAGGGCATCCAGGAGAAACACCATACACACAGGACACACAAAAGGCTTTACTTCGTTTGGGTAGTTTGCATGCAACCTGGGAAGTATTTCATTAGTATAACAACGCAAAAAATTACAAACATGTTACACATTATAGACATAAATTGACAAAACCATCTACCAAATAAGCTGCTTTTTTTTTTTTTTTTTTTTTTTTTTCTTATAACACAGAAATGTTTGGAATTTAATCTGAAGGCCACTGCAGTCAGTGGAAGTCTCTTCATTGACGTGAGTTGGCTTCTTACCTCTTCCTTCTTACCCTTTGTATACTTGTGATGGCAGGAATCAATTTAGACCCTCCCCTAAACACATTACACAATCTAATGATCACAGGACACTGGATGAAGAATACAAAAGCCTTATACATCTCCCTGTTGTTCCAGGAAAACAGTTTTGATACCACTTTCTTCAGTACTTCTCTTGGCAATAATGGGAAAATATTCTACGTTTGTCATTCTCTCTTTTAAATTGGGATAGGTTTCCCATTATTCTTTATAGTTTGGATCGTCTTTTTCTGGCTATGCCTTGGAAATACTTGCAGTCCTTCCCAACATAAAGATATGCTTTTATCTTTTAGGGAGTATTGATTTTTTTAATCTTCTAATTTTGTTGCCTTCAAGCTGATCATTTTTCACTATTAGGCCACTTTTTCACTAAAGCAGAAACACAGAGCAAAAAAGAGGTGGTTTAAGGAAAAAAAGCTCACTGCTGATATTGTTGAAAGTCACATCAAACATTTTTCCCCACTTAGCTCTATTACAAGCACGATTTCACAAATAATGGATAGATCATTGGATTTGGCTGCCAAACAAAAGAGTTGTTATATTTACACTGTTTAGAAAGATAAGAGACACTTTATATAACCCCCTGCTGTAATACATGCATGAAGGATGTGAGCTAGAGTTTTGTACTCGACTGAAGAGCATCCTAACCGCTAGCCTACAATTCATTTTGAGGCACCGCTTTCCCAGTGCCCCCAGTCGGAGCAGTTCTGCTTTGTCTGAAATCTCTGTGATAAAGCATAACCCTGTGAGAATGACTCCACTGCTTGGTATCGAGGGTGTTTGCCTGCATAGTCCAACTATATGTAGTGTTCATAGCATTCTCACCTGCTCTTGAAAATGTATGATTATGCTAGGAAAGGAAATCATAGAATCATAGAATCGTAGAATGGTCTGGGTTGGAAGGGACCCCAAGGATCATAGAGTTCCAACCCCCCTGCCACAGGCAGGGACACCAACCTCCAGGCCTGGATCTACACAAGGTTGCCCAGGGCCAATGGGCTGTAAAGGAAATGCTGTAAAGGAAAGAAATCAATAATTTGTCCTTTCTCCTTTTGCCAAATATTCCTTCTCTTAGTGATTAGCATAGCATTTAAGAGTGAGATTTGTCTGTACTCCCTGCAGTAAGAGAAGAGAATTGTGTGAACATGACCAGTTGCCAAAGTGAATGACTGAACCACTGCAGACGAGGGTCCACGGACGTTTCATCTGATGTAGTGCTGACGCAGCACACCGAGCACATTTCTGCTCCGTGCCTTGAGCTGGCACTAATGCAAACAGGTGAGCAGCCAGTTCCAGCTGAAACCGTACAAAACCAGTGATTAAGTTTTGGGCAGATCAGCTTGCAGGCAAGGATCACCTCTGCCCATGTGAAGGAGTGGAAGGGAATGCATGGTGTACAGCTGAGGTGGAGGGAGGTACAGCAGCCCTGAGGAACGGCAGCTTTAGTAGAGTAACACCTGAAATATTTTGAGCAGAATCAATAGCCTGCAGTTGGTATAAGAGGAGGTCTAGCATCTGCCCTTCTTCATCGTATTTGACCACAGATATGTTTTCTAATACCATATTTCACTACTGAAATAAGTAACTTACCTTTAAAAGTGCTGATGATTCAGATGTCCTCAAAGACATGCTTGGACTGCACCGACAATTTAACTAGAAAGTTCAGCTAGAAATTAAACTACAAGTGTGGTATCTGTGGAGAAAGAATACCCAAACAGTTTTCCAATGGGAAAGTCACACATTCCCCCATGTTCTAATTGCTTCCTCATATTCTTTTCAATACTAATGTCTTCAGACTATTTCTTCAAGAAGGGGATATATAAAGAGGAAAATGACTTGAACACAAGCAATAGAATCTCAGTTAATTATTCTGGCAAAAGTTTCTTTCTTCTACTTATTTTCTCCTTCCACAATACCTTTCATTTAACCAGAAATGTTTCTTTTTACATCTTGGCATTACCAAATTCATCTTCTCCCTCTAACATCTATTATACATACAAGAACTGTATTGTCTCTTTTGGAAGGAAACTGCCACTCAGTGCTGTGTGATTGACCAACAAATTCCACTCCATCTCTAATTATTGCTGTAACTTTTTAAAAAAAATCTTATTTCCAGTCATTTCAACAGAAGTCCATATAACCAAGTTAAGAAAGAAAAACGTCTCTGCATTTTTTTTTCCTAGACTCTCAATTTATTACTCTTGCTGCATAACACTGATGTCAGGTAAGGGTTAAAGATATGGTGTTTCTTCTATAATGTAGGACAACAATGCTCTAGTTAATCTAAAGTCAATTCTAAATTTGGGATGAATTCTTCACACGTAACTGCTAAGGGCACAACAACAGCCCGACTGCTGTCCCTAAGAGAAAACCAAAATACAAACTGCAATTTTGTCCCTGTGTGGTGGATGAGCCTTGCTGTTCCCCAGCACAGCGGCTGCACGTAGAAGTTGTATCTCTGGAGAGAATGACATGTGCTGCATTGCTCTGACTTTCCTCTGGGTCTGCACCAGTGGTATTGGAATTAAGTCAGATCTTGGAGTGATTAAAGCTTATACGTTTGAAATTAATTTTACAAAAGGAGCTTAAAATAGCCACTTAGAATCTCTCTAGGTTCTGGGATATTCTCTTGAGCTGGCATGGTCTCATTCTGAATTTATACAATCTGCCCAGTAAATTTTGAAATCTCTTCAGAACTTTGTTCAAGTTTTCTTTAAGGATCTTTCCGAATTCTTCCCTGTAATTAGGGTCATTCAGATAACAGATTGCATCTCTTGTTCCATTATTCTTTGGATCCCAGAGGATGCACTGCTTACTTTCCTCAGTAGTCTTTTACAGACAGTATTGACTTTATAGTCCCCACGACTTCTCGCAACACCTTCACTGCGTGAAAGGCAAACACAGAGTCCTACAAATAATCCTGAGTCTGTCGTTCATTCTGGTGTTTTTTCCACAAGCTGATGCACCACGTGTGTCACAGGTCTAGCTAGAAAAGATACAGGAACTGCATCGTCAGCCGCAACGGGCCCTGAAGTTCCTGCTTTCTACCAAATGTATGTACTGTCTCTGTCTGACATTACACTTGTGCTCCCCAGTCCAGTCTTAACTTTGTAGCCCATTGTTTCTTCACGTGGAACAAACAGCTTCTACTACAAATAACTCCAAAAGTAAAGAAATACATTCATAAGCTGCAGTGGCAGAAAGCATCACAGAATCTGCATGCTTTTGGTAATAAATGTGGTTTTTTAGCCTTATTCCCGCCCTGGGTAAAAAAAAAAAAAAAAATCTACTTTGTCCCTCAATAATTGCGTATGTTTGTACTCCGAGAAACACAGAGGAAGGTGCATATAAATGCTGTCCTGTAGCCATAACTCTGTTCCTGTAACTGAAAAAGATCCTAAATATGGTTTCTTGAACATAGGACTAGGACCTTCCTTGAGTCCTGGCCCTCGAAATCACAAACAACTGTATCCTAAAACTGATTTAATTCATGTATTTGATTTCATTTGAAAGTTAGGGTTTTTTAACTGCAATGGAAGAACTAGGATAATGCTTAGGAACATTCTTCTAATTTCAGGTCTAAGTGCATTTATAATCTTTTTGTGTCTCTGTTTTCTTATGCCAACTTTGCCTTTTAATTTAAATAGTTATTTCCCCTCACTGTGTTTACACCCTTGATATGTTTATAGATTGCAATCATAACCTCTTCCGCACCACAATCTGCTTAGATAAACAAGTCAGCCTTCTGCAATGTTCTTTCCATAAAGACGGGTTCGCTGTTTTTCTAGTCTTCGTAGGAGCCGCTCTGTGCATGTGATCCAGTTTCAGTTCGTTGCTTCTGGGCATGGGTGAGAAGAATCGCCCGCAGTACGCTAGGTAAAGCCTTGCAAAGTCAACGCGCAATGTCCACATGCAATGTCGCTAGCCCTTCTCCATCTCTACTGCCCGTCCCTGTAGTATTCCAGAAGTCTTCAATATTGATGGAGCTTTTGACTTTGTACCAGTGTCATCAGAATAACACGATTTTGATGTTCAATCATGAAAACGTTAAATAAGGTTGACTCCAAAGTTCAGGAGCCTAAAGAGTAACATTTCAGCCTTTTATTTCAACCTGCCCCTTTCACCACCACCCGTTCCAGTCTTTGCTCACCTATTTTCCTCATTTCTGACCTCCCTTACACTTTCTCCAATAACTCCCATTTTCTCAACTTTATTTGAGGTTTCCCACATGGCACTTCTTCAGGTTCACTAATGAAAATCAAACTGAGAAAATCAACTCCCTCTGTTTGTATATCAGTCTCAACAGGTCAGTCGCAGAAGACTTTGTTTGGATTCATAGCATTTTCTCTTTTCTTTCTATATTTTTTCATCAGTTCTTTCAGAAATTCTTTTAAAGTATAATATACCCTTGAGATGAGGTTTCCAGGCCTGCAATTGGTTTAGGTCACATTTTTTTTTTTTTTTTCCGTTCTGTATACAGACACTGCGTTCACTATTTTTAAATCATATTCTCAGTTATCCCAACACCAGTTCATACCCCAATATCCGTGCCCTCATCTGATTGCAAGACTGTCGAAAAATCTCTTGTGATGCTTCAACTGGGTATTTCTTTGCCAGTTCTTTGAGATTATTTGATCTCCCCCAGCTTGAAAGCAATAACATTTCTTGAGTGTTACTCCTGTCTCAGTTGAAGCTATTTATGTTTCAATACTCTTATTAACATTTTCTATCTTCCTTTTCCTCCCACTAAAACATCGCATTATTTGAAACTGAATCATATTATTCACCTAGTTTTGAGGCTAAACTGAAAATGCTTCTATCTAGAGGTTGAATAACCGCTGTGTAGCAGCTTTATTTCTTCTTTAGTCCTTTGTCATTGCCTGTCTTTGCAAGGTCTAGTTCACGCTGAGACTCTGCTTGTTCTTAACATCCTCCTTGAAATGACTATTCACCCAGTTAGCTCTTGAGTCCTTTCCCAAAGTAGATTTTTTTCCCATTTGTTTGAGACAAATTTTAATAAAAACAGCACCTTGGGTTTGATGTTGAACGGCCTGAGACTTCATTCTACCTGGATTGCCTATCCACTTCCCTTTGTTTATTCAGGCTTACCTTCTTACTTAGCTACGGGTCTGTTCATATTTAGCCTTACATTTGGCTAAAACTGAATTGACTTGTGATCACTAAACTGTTTTCTTTCTGTTTTCTATTTCACTTAAATATCCTTATCACTAACCAAAATAAAGCCTGAAATGGTATCATCTTCTGCTCTAGCAGTGACACTTCAGTGGAAGAGATTGTTTGCTTCCCTGTAACCTGAAATATCTGTATCATACCATACTTACTATTTACCGATTTCTACATTTTTGTTGTTTATCTTCTGCAAAACTGTTCAAACCCCTGTTTCATCTCTATGACATGCTCTTGTTCCTGACAGAAATCACCACTATTATGCAGCACTAGGATTTACACTGTAGCAGACGTGCGTAGATACAGCTAGTGATGCAGTAAAAAAATCTTACCAAAATGTAAGCACATTTTAATATACTTCATTTGTGTCAGAACAGCTGAGCTCCTCTTCCACTTTCTCAACTCTGTCAACCTCAGAAATGTTAAGACTATGGGGGACTATGCGATGATCATGTTGTTACCCCTCTGTCCGTAACATAAGGTGAAATTTGAGCCACATAACCCTGTCTCAAGATGTTTCCTGTGTAACAACAGAATATTTTTAAGGGACCTGTACACTTTGGATGTGAAGATGGAGAATCCATTGATTCCCATGGTAACTTGGATTTTCCTATTTTTAACTTCCATTTTTTATTATATACTTCTACACTGGATTTTTAAAAAATCCTTTATTATTGAGTATTTTCTCCCTTTGATCATAGTGCCTTCATATCACTTCTCAGTCTTTTTTTTTTTTTTTAATAAACTAATTGAGCCCTTCAAATTTCATATTTTATAGTATTTTTTCCAGCTCCCAAATTTGATTGTTTTCTCCAGTTTCCCCACATCTCCAGTTTTTCCCCACAAAAACTATGGGCAGGTGAATGGAGATAATAATTTAGTATGAGTTTTAGTGCTACTTCTATTTCTAGTGCAGCTTGATCTTCTCTTATTCATTTATAGTGAACAGCCTTATAAGATGTTTTTCTCCTGGAAGATTCACAGGAGATTAGCAAATCGTTACCACTATCAGCATGTGTATATCAGGGGAGCACTAGAGTTGTCAGCCTGCCCAGGTAAAAAGAGTGTTATTATTTTGGCCTTCTCCCCCAACAAACCCCAGAATATCAGGCACAAATGGTGCTGTTGTGCTGTGCCTCCATGCTGATCCCGACTCTCTGAGATTTATTTTCAAAATGGTGCCCGCAGGTGCGCGTGCGCACACACACACACGTGTAATTTCACACGCACACACGTGCGCAGACACTACTGCTGGTAACAAGCTGAGAGTAAAGTTAGGAATTATATGTAGGAATTAGGCACGGTACCACCCTGCTGCTTGGCTGCACTACTGACTATCATATTCTTGGAAGAGAAACATTAATGTGGTCCCTGATAGGTGACTCACCTGAATGAAGGAAAAATACTGTGACAGTAACAGCTAGTGAGTGTGCGTCAAAATTAATATTGCAGGATGAGATGTCTACCTTCTTGAATTTATAATTGCTTAGCAATGAAAATATCAGATTATAGTTGTCAGATACTCTGCTTTTCCTGACTTGGTCTTGCTATAATTTTCAGTGCTCACAATTCGTTTGGAATTGAAATTCAAGAATTGCAAAACTCAAAAGTCAATGGAGTTTTAAAGTGTCCTGTAACTAAAACTATATAAACTGTGATTTTTAAAAAGCACAATAAAGAGAACAACAGAGTAATCCTGAAACAAAAAACCATTTGTCTGATGATCCTGTCTAACAGAATATTCCTCTGGATGCACCGGTTTCTATCAAATGGAAACTTTTTAAAAAAACCCAACAACTGTTTTATCAGGAGATAGCACTCTTGGCCTCTCCAGTAGGTTTAACAGGGTAAAAATATCAACGTATGTAATAGTGTTTAAACCCTTTGTTTGCCACATGGATTTTTTATTGATCTGGGGTTTTTTTATTTTTATTTCAGTGACCACCAAAGCTCTATACACTTTTTGGTACTTAAAACATTGTGTTTGCATGTTCTGGACACTACAGAAAGCTTTATGCATGCTGAAAATGCTTAATCACAAACAAAAACCTTAACCCTGCCTAACTCCTTCTGGTAGAAATTCTGCCTGGCAGAGGGGGTCACCATGAGAGGTGTGTGGCACTTCCTTACCAGTACATGTACCCCTGCCGGAACTCAAAATAGGGCAGAAAATGATTTTCACTGGCCCTCTCTAAGGGCTTCATTTTAGTCTCTAAACGCACCCACACAGCCTCCGGTTTTTCAGGGTGAAAGAGGTGAAGTTCTGTGAAGAGTCTTTTGAAGTTTGGGTAGGATATCACTGTTTTAACAGTTAAGAGATGTACGGCACCTTCTTCATTCTGCAGCTGTTGGAAAATCTCAGAAACAATAATGTTTTTGTCCGCTGCACTTTTCTATGTTTTCAAAGAAGCAACATGACTTACCTTATGTTTAACTGCAAAGTATAAGTGCAGTCTGTAACAAATAAATGTAAGCGGTGTAGGCTGGAGCCCTGGGGCACATATTACTTATACATATCTTGTTGGTAACAGAACATAAATACTTCACTAAAGTCTCCATTTGTAATTTGTGCCGAACGTTTCTGAACATATGAAATATGAATTACATTTTGTAATGGCCCTTTGTGTTGAGGTCTAGCGGGAAAATATTGTTCTCCATGAGACAAAGTAAATTGCAATGATTCCTGAAGGGACTTGACTTTTGTACAAGAAAATACATTTAATCTGACATAGTTACTCTAATGATCTCTCGTGTTATCTTTTATTGAACACAAAATGAGGTACAGCCATCAAAGTTTAGCATGCTACTGAGTGCACCATCATTAGACTACCAATATGGGGCTAAAGGGAGTTTACTTCGCTGTACACACTTTTAGGGACTCACAAGTTTGGTAGAATGGTCTGTACCACCTGGTATTTAGAGGAGGAAGGCTTGCAAAATGTAATTTTAGAAACATGTACACCCAAAAGAAATTGGAAACAATCATTCTCTCTTCACATGTATGAGGCATCAAGGGATCTCTTAAGAAGAGAGGGCTAAGAGGGGAACTACCGCTGTCTTCAACCACCTACCGGGACATTACAGAGAAGGCAGAGCCAGACTCTTCTTGGAGGTGGACAGCAAAAGGACAATAGGCAAAAGGCTTAAGTGGAAAGTAGGAAAATTCCAATTTGATCTTAGGAAAACAATTTCGAAGTGAGGTGATCAGACATCAGAAGAGGTTGCCCAGGGAAGCCATGGAATTTCCTTCTTGGGGGATGCTCCAAACTCAACCAGAAAAGGCCGTATGCAACCTGATCAAACTTCAGAGCTACATCTCACTTCAAAGTCAACCCTGCTCTGAGCAGGGCTTTGGGCCAGGTGACACCAGAGGTCCTTTCTACTTACGTTATTGCATAATTCTATGATCTTGTTCTAGGTTTTATCATAATTATAATGTTGCTATTATCTGAAACCTTATTTCGCCTGTGAAATGGAATATATTAATTTGTGACAGACGTTCTGAAGAATACAAGTACAGTACAGTTCCATATGAAGAATACAAAATTACTATTGTCTTGTATTATAAATATGACTAATAATACTTTTTTATGGTTAAAATCTGCTTCCAGATAGTTATATAAGAATGAATCAGCTTCAGCAGAGGGTTTTATTAGCTTTTAACAGAATAACTGACAGCATAATCAGACTTTTTATTGTTTTGATATTCTTAATATACAATGATTGTTATACATGAACTTCATAACCATTTTGTTATGTCCATGATATCCCTTTCTTCATCTGACTACTGTTCCTAATCTCAGCACAGGATGAGACAGCACTGTGGAGAAATGGCAGGATGGGGGGAGAATTTTAACATATGAAAATGAAGCCTACTGAAGCTACGCTTTAGAGTCTTTCGTTTATTTTGTTTAGTTTGGTCTATCTCCTTAAAGAAGGATCAGACATTTTTCTTTTTTAATATTCTCATTTGCAAAGCTTTTGCAAACAACTTTTTTTTTTTTTTTTCTTAACCCAGAAGTATCAGCTCCAACATCAAAGGAAGCTCAGAGGAAACAGCTGCATGCTGTACATTGATTTTAGTCAAACTAGCACAGAGAAAACCATTCCTGATACTTGCAAAGGCCTTTTGCAAAACTCAGCATCACATGTTTGATAGTATACAGTTTCTTTCTAGGTTTTTGATGCTTTGAAAAAGAACTTGTGAAACTATATAGCCTGTAGTGATGTTCGCCGTAACATTAAAGATTAATCTCAGTTCTGTCATGATACTGTAATACAGAGCCCAGAAAGGTTTGTGGCATTCATGTACATTTCCATGCCTTCACACATCTGACTTTATTTCATGTATGATAGTGGCAATTATGTATTTTAAGTTTATAATGTTTCTTTTTGTTATTATATCCTTTTAATGGGTTATCTATGCTCTCAACTTTAACTTTTCATGAATGTGGTTTTGGGGTGGAATTAGTTTGAGGTCTTTATTTTCATTCTAGGAGATAAGGAAATGAGTAAAGTTTGCCAAGCATAGAAAAGCCATTACTCATGCAAGAATTTGTTTTCCTTTAGCCTAGACCTTTTGAGAAGTTTGGAGTAGTTAAAAACTTGTCCTTGATAGCTTGATGTAGCTTTTTGTAGTAGTTGCTTTTTCTTAGTTACTTTTCAAGATACTAAGGAATTTCAAGGGTTAGGATGTATATTGGAAGAAAATAGAGGCAAGAAGGTGGTGTATCAGTTAAAGAGACATAATTAATTGAAGAGATGTATAACTCTTACTTAATTCTGTCTTTTTTA
>JMFS01080360.1:0-16673 GCA_000699545.1 Podiceps cristatus
AATAAATAATAAAAAAGAAGAAAAAAAATTTTTAAAAAAAGAAGAAAAGCAAAATAAAAGGGATTGGGCAAAATACATGCAGAATCTAGAGTAGCTATGAAAAGGATTTTTTTTGTATTACATCTGTCTCCCTGCTGAAGGCTGAAAGGAGAGACTGTGCAAACCAACCGTGATAGGGAATTTACATAACTTCATGCGCCAACCACCAAAATTAGGATGACACTGGCATAAGCTTGTCCCACACCAGGATGGATGTGTGGGCTCCACTCCCTCAAGCTGCTGTGTGGTGCGCTTATTAAGAGAAATGATTGTTTTTAAAGAGAAAAGCTTCCTCCTCCCACAGTACACTATAAAAGTGAGTGATCAGTAATTCAGACGCTGTTGTGGCTACAAAACAATGCGCTATAAGTCATGTTAGTACCAGCCTTGACAAGGAGAGCAGGTGATGAGCAGCTTGTGCTATAGAGTTAATGGAAGAAGAGAAAATGCTTGCGAAGCCCAAAAGGAGAATTTGTGGAAAAACTGAGGGTTTCTCCACTGCTTTCTTCAGGAAATGCCACTTGCTGACATTCCCCAGGTCTGACTGTCTCTGAACCAAGCCTGAGCCCATCAGTAGACCCCCATCAGTCCTAAGAATAAGCACCTGGATAAAGGTGGCAATATTGAGCTCATCTCTTACTAGCCACGAGAGAATCCAACACCACCCACCAGGAGCAGCTGCTTTGGGGGTTTACATCTCATCGAAAACCAGCAAATTCACCCTACAAAGCCAGACACTGGCAGAAAAAGTAGGTTTCCAGTGTCCCTCCTGTTCAGGGCTCTATGAACTTAAAAAACTGGAGAGCGATGAGGACTGGGTTTCTGGGACCACTGGGAAGGGTTGTGTTTGAATTTCCTAGGTATGCCCATGGGCTGTGATGGCGGCTGATACTCTTGATACATAGCAGCTGCCAGTGTTTGCTGCCTTCAGTCGTTATTAGCTTGTTCGTCATTAAATAGTAGTTTCTCTGGTACAATTATATAAGGGTATTCAAAAGTCTTCAACACAGGGGTTAAAAAAGCAGCCGTGTGTGAAAGCCATGGTGAGCCCATGGCATCCTTTTCAGCTGCGCTTGAAGGTCAGCTTGGTGGCACACCGTGGGCAGGTCACGTCATGCCTCGGCAGGTACGGCTGCACCCACACCCCGCAGCGGGACAGCGGGAGGATGTAGCCTCTGAACCTGCCGGTTTCTAGTTTTGTCCAATGCCCCTGATTCTTCTGTTATACAAGACAACGAGCAGTCAGTTGTCCCTCAGGACTTCTCTAGACTTCTCTTGTATCTCTCCTTGGCCATTTCTTTTCCAGACTGGAGAATCTCTTCTTCCAGACCTTTAGCCAACCTTGTTACATTCCATGCGTCTTTCCCAAACATCCTATTTCCTTTTGGCATTGTGGGACTGAAAAGGCACATACTACTGACAACATCCTAAGGTCCCTTCCAAGCTGAATCATCCAATGAGCCTATGTGGATGCACCGGAGACATTTGTAGCAGTATAATGACATTTTCTGCCTTGTTCTCCACTTCTTCACAATTCTCAAGGTTTGATTTGATTCACAGCGACAGAGATTGTGGCTTGATGCAAACGTTCTGAAAGGTCCCCCACTATATGGCCTGAGAAGGCTTAGGGCATGGATACATGCCCTTTTGTAGCACCAGCTGGACCGGCTGAGATGACTTTACCCAGCTCCCTGTCACTGCCCACCTTCTCCTCTCTGGTAGCTGTGCTACTCACGCGATGGAGCCCTAGCTCAGGTCAGGCTGAACGAGTCAGTTTTAAAATGGCAGGTCTTTGCTAGCCCAGGTTTTAAGCAGGAACAGAAAGAGGGTGGAAGTTGCCAGCAGCAGCAGTGGAGGATCCCCATGTTGCACCGACACTTCTTCCGAGCTGGAAGCACGGCGGGTAAAGCAGCAAGAAAAGCCCTTGGAGGCTGGAGGCAAAATCTAGTTTCCATAAGGAGCTTGTGAACCAGGCTTGCAAATAATGTGGTCAGGCAGCAGGACTAGGGCAGTGTCCCCAAGATCTGCACCCCCTCCCGCCTTCCAAGTGTTGCCTTTACCATCGGGGTCAAGGTGAGTCCCATCCCCAGGGTGTGTGATCAACATGCAGATGGCCCCAGCTACAAATGGGCCTGGAGCACAAGCTGAACTTCCCCCAAACTAATTATCACCCACTGGCTTGAAAGGAAACCCCACCTGTCCTCCCCTCCCTGACTTTGTCTAAGAGCAGAGGCACCAGCGCACTCTCAAAGAGGCTGCACTTGTGGTATTTTTGACCCAGCTGGAAGAAGGATGAGCCATAAATCTCACTCGACAGCCTAATCTCATTATATTTCCCAGCTAAGTTTCCAGGCCAAAGGGGTTTGGCTAAGCTTCAGAGAAGCATCTGAACTCTCAGATGCCTCTCCAAACCAACCTCCTAAATCTTTAGATGGTCACCCATCAACAGGAGCGAGCTCCTCTTGTTGTCACTAGCTGTGTACTAGCAGTGGAGTACTGAGACACACAGGCACAACACGTGTAGTCACATAGGTGCTCATCAATACCAACCCTCCATAAATGTGTTACAAGCCACACCTGAGGAGGAGGTCTTAAGGGAATCGGTCATAAAAAGGCATGAGCTGGCTGTTGCTAAAAGTCCAAGAAGCAGATCATCTCTCTGAATCTGCCAGGGAAATTGATTAATGGACCACCAGCAACTAGCAGAGGCACCCACCAAACTCCAGCTGGAAAGGACATGGCCTCGACGGATATCTGCTGGGGTTCCTGAGCAAATCACAGAAGGCCTGTGCAGAAAAAGCAAATGGTAGCAGGAAATCCTGGATTGCTTATGAGGTCGTAGACCTCTGTCGAAGTGAGATAGAGCCCACCTCTGCAGGGCCAGGGCAGGGCTGGTTTTGCATGTGTCTCTGTCCTGGTGGTCTGAAGAACAAAGAGGAAGCCAGGAGGGCGAGCAGACCTTGGGAACAGAAGGAAGCTGCAGCTGTAAAGATGAGGCAAGCCCTCTCTGTCAGCCTGGGAATCGGGGAAGAAGGCTGGGTGGGAAGTGGTGGTTTCGCTTCTCAGCACTTTGTGCAGATGCTGCCTTGGTGTTACGGTTCACGTAGGATTGCAGCAACCCTCTCTCAGCAAGGAACAGACTCCAAAGCTTCCTAGGAAAGCACAGGCCATGCTCTGCCGTAATTTTTGCCAGAGGTTTGCCTTTCATCTCTTCGGGATGCGGCAGCAGGAACAGAGCAAGAAGCTCCTGTTACCTCTGGAGGAATTGACCCTTGCTCTCCAACTACATGCAGGTCAAGGAGAGGTTCAGCCTCTTTGGGATGCATTTCTCTGCCTTTAGGAGCTGTGTTTCAGCCCACAGTGGTGTTCCTGGAGCCAGGTGGCTTGTTTCTGCATGTCCAGACTGCATGGACCAGCAGAGCCTGGGCATGGACCAGGCTTCAGCATGCACTGCTTGCCCGAACAGGAGGGCCAGCTGGTTCGTCCCAGACCAGCCACGCAACTTCTGTGTAGAACACACGATGGACCAGCTAGCACGGCACTGCTGTCACCAGCTCTCTCCCCTCAGGAGAGGGCATCCTCCCCGAGTCAAACCAGGCATCCAGACCCCCTAGCCCACGGCTTTTGGGCCTGTTCACGAAGGGGGGCCGCTGGTCCCAGACACCCAACAGAGGATTTCAGGTTGAATTAAGAATCTGTGTGAGGAAGAACATCAGCTCAGAGCTTAACAAACTATTTTGTGAGTCATGCAGGAGAGTCAAGCTGTCTTAAGGACACGCTTGATTTTTCTATATATGCCGTCACCTTCTCCCATCTCACTAGCATCGGGATGGTTCCTAAGAAGAGACATTTCCCGCGAAATCTCAGCCCTCAAACTTTTAAATCAAGTTTAAACCTTATTGCCAAACACTTCCCATAAATCATCCTCTGGGTTTTTGTGGCAGGGTTTCCTTTTTCCTCTTCATATTCAAGTTATTATTGTCTTTTTCGGGCATTTGGGCTCCAGTTCTGGGCTCTTCTGGGCTGTTTTGTGTAACAGTTTGTCTTCCTGGGGCAGCTGCTTTGTAACAGGGGTCTTTAGGGGCTGCGAGGAGCATAAATGTGATCAGATTCTTACATATATTTTTTGTATCAGTGTAACTCCCTTGGGTACACTTTCTACCAACTACACCCAGCCCTCAGACTGTAAGCTCTACAAAGTGGGGCTTATTAAAGTGGCCAGAAAAGACTGGTGAGCTTGATCCACTGAAGACGTTAAATATGCCACGTTTAGTTACTTCACTCACTGGAAATATCTCCTCAGCCTGTAACGCAGATCCACTTAAATCAACCCTTGATTCAAAGTTCAGGAGAGCAACATCGAGGAAAACAAAGGGAAGAAATTCCCACTTGTAACGTGAGCAGCTGCTACTGGCTTCTAAGATAAATTAGCACTCCATAATACAAGAGGCATGATGGGTCTCTAATGTCAAAATGCTGTCAGGGGACAGCAACCTACAAAAGGATTTTTTTCCTTTTGATAAAAACCACATTAAGTAGCTTTATTAGTATAAAAATTCAAGGTCACCAGACTGCAAGCTTTAGCCCTTTACCTATTTTGTCTGATTCCTAGAGGCCACGACCCGGGTTTTGACACTGCCTGAGTGAGCAGAGGACGGGTGTGCTACGTGAGCCGTTGGCCGCAGAGATTTGCATTTCATTTCCACGTCTGCCAGCTCACAGATGTTCTCCTGAGAGCAGAGGCAATAGGGCAGGAGGTCCCATGCCTAGTGGGGTGAAACCAAGTGGGCATGGGGCTCTCCACCCTAGCAGAGACCCTGCTGTGCCCAGGCCAATGCTGCACAGGGACTGGAGGGGACTGTGGCAGAAAGTATAATTCTCTTCTCCTCTATGTTTAATGTCTCCCTCGGCTTGAGCGCATCAGTCCTGGCGTGAGCCAAGGGCTTCTCCTAAAACCCCCATGGGGTTTGGTCTCCAGCTGGGGCTCTGAGCAGCTCAGGAGCCGGGAGCGGGAGCAGCTCGCCGGCTGCTCTGCCGGGGTCAGCAGGGACAAGTCAGAGCTGCAGCTTTGAAAACACTGAGCTGCCAAGTCTCACGCGTCAGCCGTGGGATGCCGGGCATGGTGGGGTCCCCCGCGGCCGCCCCACCAGCCAGCTGTACCTCGCACAGCTGGGGCTGCGGGTCGGGGGCCCTCGCTGCTGCGATGGAACCTGCCACCAGCCAGGCTCCCGCCTCGGAGCCCCTGGGGACACTGTGCCTCGCCTGCTGCAGGAGTCACAGGGGAAGATACCAGGGTGGGTGACACAGGGAGCGGGGCACCGAGGGTGGGTCTCGCCCAACACAGTGGCGATCTCTATCTACTCCTTAGTCAGTCACCTCCAGTGATGAATCCATCAATCCCTTAAGAAAAAAAAAAAAAAAAAAGAATAAAAAACCAAATCCACTAAATTCTTATCCGTCGCTGCTTCCTGCTTGGCAGCGCATGCCATTCCCAGCCCCAAAAGGGCTGCCAGCCCTGCCCCCTGCCCTAAAACAGCCAGCGAGGGAAGAATTGCTATTGACACTGTTGTAACTGCCCTTTAGGGTTGACCCCTTTAATTAGATTAACAGGGGCTGGTGAATTCCCTCCCTGATTTCTTCCTTGGACTGGGGGCAGGATCGGGCAGGGACCCCCCCAGGGCACAGCACCCACTCCCACTGCATCGGGGCTTCCTCTGAGCTTCTGCCCGCATCCCACACCTCCTGTTGAGGCTGTTCCCTGTGCCTGTCAGGGTCCTCTCCTTTGCAGACATGCACGGGACAAAGTGGGGAATGGTATCTGATCTGGCTTTCAACCCCCTCCCCATTTGCTGTTTCTAGGCTAAAGTACGCTGGGGAGGTCACGAGCAGCTCAGAAACAGCACAGGAAGAGAGCAGGGACACTGGAGAAGGGGAAGGAGAAAGCAGAAGCCCTCACGGCTCTCCCTCTGCCTGAGGAAATAATTTAATGTGAAGTGTCACCTCAAAGAGTTAAATCAACCAGAGTACATTGTAAAAAGGCATTTTAGCCATTTCCATAGATAATGGTTAGGTCATGTCAAGATGCCGGCTTTCACGATGCTATCAAGCCATCCATAATTTAATGTTTAAAATGCAACCTTAGCAATACAATTAATACCATTTTATTAGCCCAGGGAGGCTTCATGTAACTACTTAGAGTCATATAACACCAACCCATCTCACAGCCCCATATAAATTCCTCCAGTAAGATAAACTTTTAGGTCTGCAGTTGCAGGCACTGAAAATCTGCAGAGCCAGCAGAAAGTAAATGGCTTTCCTGTTTGATAGAGTATCACTTTGGAGGAACGCACCTCTGGCTTCGCTGCAGAGAAACGTGCTGGTGCCAAGACCTTGGAGAGGAGGCAAGTACAGGACATACCTTGCGAGAGATACTAAATCATCTCCTGCTTCCCACCCTTCCCTCTCCCTGGATATCTCTGTCTTTCTCGCACCCACACTGGTGTGCACGCACACACACTAATTAGTGCAGGGAGCTGGAAGAGGAACATTTGTACATGTTGCACTGTTCTTGAACGAAATCTCCCCTGCCTGCCTGCTGATGGGTTCCTGTTACCGAAGTATCCGAAACCAGATGCTCTGCACCCCTGCCTTGCCATCCCAGACCCCCGTAGCCTGTCTGTCATGTAAGGAAGTTTAAGTTTAGGTACCTGCAGCTTGGATGTCTCCACCTGAGCCAGCCATTCCTGTTCCCTTGATAGACAATGAAGCGTGAGAAGCATTTACAGGGCATTATCCATTTACCCCACTGGAGGTATCTCCTTTAGGAAGAGCTGAACCCTGGAAACCACCAACCAAGTCTTCACCGAGGAGCAGGGACAGCAGCCTGAGATGCAGATGCCCGCCTAAAGGCAGCTGAATCCTGCTCTCAAAATCCATTGCTGTTACTTGAGCGGAGCACATGCACGCAGGGACAGCACACCACTGTGATCTCCTCAGCAAGGGCAACCCAGCCAGAGGGCTGGCACAACGGCACCAGGTCACACAGAGCAGGAAACTTGCGCTTTCTGACTCGTCTCATGCCACCCTTCCATGGTACCTGCACGTGCCTCGTCTCTGCTGTGAGATCCTGCCCTCTGGCCCCATCTGGGACCTGGCCCGAGGATCCTGCAAAGGGAGGGAACCAGCAGTGCTGACCTGATGGAATGCCCCTCCAGAGACCACAGTAGGAGGGAGGCTGCAGTAACTGGTGAGGTCCTAGTCAGTACAGTCCTTTTTATGGTTGATCTTCAGCCAGTTGTGAACCTCTAAACGGTACCCCAGATTGCCCTGGCTTGGTATCTCAGTGTAACTCAGCCCAAGGCAGGCCATTACTTGAAAAGCCTTGACGTGAACCTGATTTTTCTGCTAGAGACATGCCCGCCGGGCTGCTCACCCGCAGACACCAGCGCAGAGCCAATTAGGCACATTAGCATGGAGTCAGGCCCAACTAATTGTGCCCTCCCGCTCCTGGGCCCTCTGAGCCTCCCTTCGGCTTGTGCAAGCAGTGGCCATTCCACCTCCAAGGAGAAGAGGTTTTTCCATAGCCAGTGGCACCAGCACCAGCCAAACCTCACCTGGGGCTGCCATGCATCGGGTGCCGCGCACCACAAAAGCCATCCCTGCCCCAAGGCACTTCAAGACCAATAGATGAAGAAGGTAAAAAGTAACACTGTGTGATTCATATTCTACGTATTTTTCTCCCTTAAATCCCCATCTTCTGGATTCAGGTTCATCTCAGCTTTTATGTTGGAAATCATTTTTGAGTTTTTCTGGCTGTGGAGAGAAGCTGGGATCTGGGAGCCTTAAATGGGTCCAAATTCACAGGGTAAATAAGCATTATTCCTTCCCCCACCGTATCTGCATTGACGGTTTGTTAAATGTCAAGGTCTTATGGTGACCTCAGGACTAGGGAGGAGGCAGTTCTGAGTGCAGGGTCTCATCTCCTGAGTCCTACACACACCCCCACATGCAAAGACACTAGAGTAGAGGAGAAGAAAACACTCAAGTATGTTTTACAATTGTAGTGATGGAGACACCTATTAAAAAGTAAGTGGGTACCTTGCCCCCAGATTTCCTAAGGTTGGGGCTACCCTTCCTTATTACTCCAGCCTACACTTCCTGTACATTTTAATTATTTTCTTCACACTAATGCAAACACATACAGTGAAGATAGGCCAAGCATCCCAAATCAGTTTAATGAATGTCCTCATCTGAGAGGATTGTCTTTCGTAATGACTGAGAGGGATGAGAAATAAAACTCTCTAGTCTAGCTCCCCAAGAAGCAGCAGGGCCCCAAAGATATGAAAAAAAAAAACAAAAAAAAACACAACAAAAAACCCCCAACAAAACGGAGCAATTCATCAGAAACAGCAGGAGAGAAAAGATAATTAGAGCCTGAGACAGAACGAAAGAAAAGCTGATCATGGAGGGCACTTTAGGGAGAAAAAGGAGGGGAGCTGGAAGAACCACAAGCCTAAATCTGTTGTGTGAGCCATAAGACTCACAAAACACCTGCACGAGGAAAGAGCTCGTGCCTTCTGCATGCTGCCAAAAAAAAAAGGGCTTTGGGGAAATACACCTTTCTCATTTACAGGTTTTGTTACTGGAAGAAATCTTCCATTTCTTCCCTTGCTCCAACTTCTCTTCCTTTCTTTCTGCCTACAAGCAGGCGCTGTCCCTGGCTGCCCTCGTTTGCAGAGATGCTGCTGTGCACGTTTTCCTCCGTCTTCCCCCTCCTCCCCGCAGCCTCTGCTCCCTCTCAGCGCCAGCAACACCTTCCTCACCGGAGCAGGGCGGTGAATTGGGTCAGACTGGCCCCGTGCTGGGGTCAGCTCTGACTCTGGCACGATGCTGGGCATCCTCCGCACCCCCAAGGCCAGGGCGAGCCGCGATGCCCGGCTGCAGGATCTGCCCATCACGTAGGGCAATAGTAAGAAACCATCCCTGTGCTGGCTACAGGATTGATTCCTGTTCGATGTTGAAATCAGGGCATAGAAAGGGAAGAGAAAAACATAAACCAGTTCATGCTGGCCTAGCAGCCACGGAGCTGCCCCTGCAAAGAGCAGCAAAGCTCCAGCGCCCTTTGAGCCTCTGTACAAACAACCAAGCAGGTCTTGCCCTGGAGCACTCACAGTCTGAAAAGCCGAAGGAGGGAGGGCGATAACCCTTTTGCCCTTGTCTCTCCAAACAGAGACTTTAGGCAGTTTTGTTGCACAGAAATCTGAGGGCTCTTGTAGAGGGGATCAGCATCCAACCCTCTGCCTATGGGTAGCACGAATGTGGTTTATTGGGCTGATGACATTCATCCTGCGCAATAGTTTGCTGGATGATTTTTTACCTTGTCTGCTGTAAGTCTGTGGAGCCTTTAAACACCAGAGCAGTAAATAACAGAGAGCAGAGGACAGTGCAAGCAGGCTTCTAGTTTTTATATACTGCTGATGCTGATGTGAGTTCAGATCTTCACATAACATAAATGGGATAAAGCTGCCTGGATGTGGCTGTAGTTAGTAGCTCTCACTCCTCATGGGCAGCAGGAGAACATCCTCCAGTCAGGCCGGTGCAGACACACAAGGGTGGACCTGCTGTCCACAGCAAACCCACCACCCGTCATTCCTTCTTCCTCACATATGGGGAGGGGAGCAATGTCTCCCCAGAGGCATGTACGCCAATATCAAAACAATCCCCAAAATCAAGAGTAGGGGCCGGATTTCAAGGACCAGGCAGGACCACCGTCGCCTGGGCATTTCTGCACTCTCGATGCTCTTCTCATTCACTCAGCAATCTGCAATGCCAAACCAACGGGACAACAGCAAGGTAGCTGAGCTGGCTGTCTGTCCTCTTCCTTCTCCCTCTGTAGTCTGTGGAGGTGACAGGTGAAATCTCCCTTTAGAGAAAGGTGCCCTGAAATGTTCCTACACCTGGTGAAAGGGGAACGTGCACTTGGTGTAAAGCAGGAGCCCAGCATTGCAGGGACAGAACTGGAATATTAAAGGGCTTAGAAACAGGACTTCTGCAGCATAAACCCTCTCTATATTTTTCCTATGAGCAGAGTGTACCATAGACAGATGTTGGCTACACAGGTCCTGGGCTGGTAGAGAGCAATGGATTATTAGCAAAGGAGGGAAAAGCAAGCAGAAATGTTTGTCAGTGGCCACCTGGCCATTTAGCAGGCAGAAGTGGCCGTTCCATCAACATGAATGATAAATCAATGCACAGACTAGCTCTTGCCTTAGAGGAACTGTAGTTATTGTAATAGGATATGGTTAAGGGGAGCCAGACTTTACTTTTCCCACTGCTCTGGGACTACTTACATTTATATTGCCAATTGCCTATGTGCCACCATATAGCAAGAGCAAGATTTCAGGCAGACGGTTTGATACTCTTGTATTTAAACTCAGATAAACTGACTTGCACGGGAAATATTCACGCAAGAGAAAAATGTTCCCCGGTGCAGCCTTTAAATCCATTCCCCGTGCTGGTTTCTTTTCTTCTGCCTCACTTTGCTGTGAAACCACAGCTGCGGATTTTCAGATTTTTCACTGTGAATCCACAGTCCAGTTTTTCCTAGGAGGGACTTCATTTCTCAGTGTCCGATCTCTTTTAACACATTTTAACATTAATGGAAACAAACTAAGTGGCATTAGGAAGCGGAGCAGGGGAACTGCTCTACCAGATCATGTTGCTAATTGCTTTGCTGCTGGTTTTGTGCTTCCTATTCCTGTGACATTCCTTTGAAGTCTGAGAGGGATGCTCTGACATATCTGGTACATCAGGGAGCACGGAAAGGTTACTGCTTCCTAACTAAATAGGAACAGAGGAGTGGTTAATTCTCTTCATCTGGTATCCATCACGGCAGAGGTCAGTGCCACGTATTGGAGAGGACACTAAACTGGACACATGATGGGAAATGGTAGGTACAGGATGCTGTGCATCCTCACAAAACCTCTGGAGTAGAAGTGGACACGGAAAAAAAAAAGTCTGGATTTGCTGTCACGCCAGGGACATTGTTGAGAATACTTGGCGGGACACATACATATGGGCTTGCAGGTGCGGATTAGCCATGCTTTGCATAGGATCCTGACGAGTACTTGCTGGATAGTGTGTTTGATGCAATTAGATTTTTCACTTTGCACTAGCCATCTGTCTCCACGGCTGTACTGAAGCATCCTACAGATAGTGTGCAACAAAGCTACAGTACAATCTTGTTGCAGTCACGCTGCTGAAAAACCACTCGTAACATCTCCTTTGATAGATTTGCACTTCCCTCTCCACTTCATGCATGAGAACATAGTGCAAATAGACCAAAAATGCTTTACAGAAGGGAACAGTAGCTGAAATAAAGTATCATTAGGCTAATTTATCTTATTTCTTAGGCAGGTTTTACAATCTGTATGATACATCCTGGTGTCATGCAAAGGTGGTTATCAGGATAATTTGAAATTTGTTTGGTTAGATCCACACTCTATTCCAGGGTAGGCAGGCTGTGCACATCTAAAACTCACTTCCCTAATCAGATTGGCGTATAGTCGCTCTTATTTAAAATGCCATCCCTGAGCAGGACAACCGTTGGAGGAACAACAAAAGGTTCAGACATTTGGTTCAAGTCTAAGTAGGTGTTATGCGGTCTGGACATGTACTTGCAGTTAGCCTGGGCTTTTACACGTCCTGGTTTTAGCTGGCTTGGAAATGCCCCAGAAATGACAGAGACACTCAGCTCTGCTAACTCAAGCCCACAGTCACGCACCATAATATAGATGTAGCCACAGGGAAGCACGTGATAGAAGTCAGGTGAAGTAAATGCAACACCAAAAGGACTTAATCGCTGATTAGAAAGAGGCGTGGTACATTCTCCACCACCTAGTCATTAAATTAAGATCAGTTGTCCTGCCAGGAGCAGAGTCCCATCCAGCCGCGAGCTATGGGTAGCAGTGCAGGACTTGGCACTGATGCAGCCTCGGGCCTCCTCTGTGTGGGAGATCAAACACGGCTGCTGCAACTGTCCGTTTGGATCCGCTTTCCTGCTGTGCAGCTGGCACTGAATTGTTTGGGAATCAGCTTCAGTCAGATTTTTGTGAAAGGTTTTTTTCTTTTGTGACAGTTGTTTCTTTTTATTTATTTATTTATTTATTTATTTATTTATTTTTCTAGAAAAGGTTCTGGCTTTATGTTTATCCTCCTGGTTCATACTGGGAGCAGCTGGGGTGACACGAGGAAGGTGGTGGAGTTACTTCCAAAGCATGAAACCTCCCCTCCAGGATCCTCAAGGTCTATATGATTGATAACAAAACTCCAAGTTCAAGAAGAGTACTTCCACATAACACCAAGTTCTCAGTAGAAATTAGTATTATCTCTCCCCCATTTTTAAAAGAAAAAAAAAAAAAAAGGAACAAAAAGCACCATGAGATCTTGGCTCTGCAGCTTGATAGGATCTTTCACCACTTTTTTTCCTGGCTGGTATAGCAGCAGAGCTCCAGTGTAGGGCAAAGAGCCTGAAACACAGCCATGTGCTCTGGGAATGCGCAAGATAGATAGATACAGAGAGAGAAAGACGAGCACAAAGCCATCAGGCACCAGAAAATAAAACCGGCTGGCTGCGCGTCGTCGCTGGCGTGGGGCCAGCCCGGCCACCCACGCACAGGAGGCATTCGTATGTGGCGGAGACCTCAGCGAGGTGAAGGATGCGCCGAGGCTGGATCTGCTAGATCGTTCCCCCAAAGAGCAGTCAAAGCGCATCAGTGCCAGCACCGGGGTCCCCCGGCACCACGCAGGAATGTTGCGGACATGAAGCCCAGGCCCAGTGTCACGCTGCAGCTTTGCAGGATGGCTGCATAAACCTCAGGAAGTATGAAACGATACTTGCTCCAGGACACCAACTGCAGATGTCCCGGGTATTTCAGAGCAAAGCTACAGCTGGGCTCCTCTCCTGGCTGCGGCAGGGAGAAGGGACGGGATAAGCCAGCGAGTTCAAATGTCTTTGGCTGGTTTAAATGAGCAGAGCTCCACTGAATTCAATTAATTTTGGATTATGTCTATCCCCTGAAGAGCCTGTGTCTGTGACAGGACTGAACCCTTCCCAAAATGGGACTTTAGTCATTCAGCTCAATAAAAGGATTGGACTTGCCTCTCGTGATGAATGAGGCAAAGGCCTGTGCGTTGGGTTTTAGGATGCACACACCTGTATGCATCCACTCACACAATATTTATGTAAGATTGACCAGCCTCCTCTTGGAAACATTGACAGAATTAGATGGGGATCAAAATACCACCATTTGATAGAAAGGCCTCTAAAATTGTATACATAATTTATTAGAGGTTGATATCCTTTCTGCGGGATTTGAAGAAGCACCTTGTGAGCTTTAGGAGACACATGTCCTGACCGTGGCATTCTGTAGCTTGGTTTGAAATGCTACAGTATGTTTACTAAACCCAAATAAATCTGATGCGCCTTTTCCTTAATTGTCTAGAAGGATTCATTGATGAAGTCCCCAGTGAACCACATACAACGTGCGCTTTTTAATACTCCTATCAACGTGCACATCGATCTGCTCTTTTCCAGCCAGCAGAGCTGGTGTTGCCTTATATACCACCACGTTGTTCGGACTGGCTTCCACACTGCAAAAATACTGTTTCTCGTCTCCCACCAGACGCTTCGGAGTCCAAAATCTCTCTGCAGGCTGATCCTGCCGGGTGCTGCAAGGGGGGCTGGGGCACCCCATCATCCCGCAGGAGATGCCACGTGAGAGTGGGGTCCTAGCACTCCCAGCACAGGGGAGGTGTGCTGACCTGATTCACCACCCTGATTTGCATGTTCGGTGTTAAGGGAAAACGCTGTATCCTATTAAATTAACAAACTAGCACATTCCATCAGCCAGTTCTCATGCCCTCGAGGCATCCTCTGGAGGTTTCCGTGACATGCCAATGAAACATTCAAGCTACAAGACAGCCCAGTCACTTCCCATCCATTTTTTATGGTACCATGGAAACAAAGAGCGCCTGGCAATTCCTTCTTTAAGCTTTCAATAAATCACTCCACAACTGTAAGAGGTACATGCCTTCAATGCCCCTGTGTTTCGCTCAGCTCCCCTGGGCTAAGCAGCCTTCTGCCCCCTTTGCCATCTATCCTCTACCCTCTGTCACCTTGTGGCCTCTGCTCCCCAAATAGCCGACAGGGTTTGGGAGCAGGCTCACGTCTTTCAGGCTTTGTGTTCGCACACATTGCTTGGCTCTGCATTTCTGGAAGCCGTCCTGTACATGTGCTGAGCTGATGCCTTAGATGGGAAGGTGGTTTTGCAACAGCTTCGCCAGGCAGAGCAGAGACTGAGGACAACGGGACAGACTCAGCGACTCCACTGCTGCAGAAGTCACCTTTTGTCCTGCCCCTGGGAACGCTCCCTCGCCCATTTCTGGGCTTTGATGTGTCCATCAGACCAGACTTTTCCCCTTTCCCGTCTTAAAGCCTCTCTCCTCTCACAGTCAGTGTCTGCCTGCTTGCGTGTGTGAAACTTTTTCTCTTCTGCTCCAAATACTGCCCTCCTGCAGAGGTCAGGGATGCATGGGAGTCCCCTGGGCTTGTATTTGTTGTAGGTACTGACTTGTGAACCATCACGGCATCTGTCCTGAAGGAGAATGAGCTCCTCAGCTTGCCACACACCACAGCAGGGAGCAGTTGAACGATTTCTGCTCAGGGTTCATGAGTCAACACTTGTGTGTTTGGCCCAACTAAAGTCTGACCACTCTCCATTCCAGGGCCTCATTAACTCTTTGGCACTTTCAATAAAATTTTCCAATGGAAAACTCAGAAAAGGAAAACGGGAAGAAAAAAACCCCAACAAAACAAACAAACAAACAAACAAACAAAAACCCAAACCAAAAAAACCTGTGCTTTTCTGTCCTTCCTGGCCTCATGGGAGAGCCAAAATCTACAGGTCCCTGCACCCAATGGGCTAGGAAACATTCTCAAGCTGTATTTGAGGTCATTGCCTGAATATTAAGCCAGTTGTGTGGCTGGCTCCAAATTGCAACTGCAGCATCTGAAAGTCAGAGTTGGCCAGGTGTCCCTAAGGAGGAAAATTGGACATGGAACAGGACTGTGGCTTCACCAATATGTACTGCAGTTGAGGCAGAAAGTTGTCCATGACTTTAGCATTGGTGTCTCCTGTCTCCTGGTGTCCCCTCCTCCCTGGAGGAGGGGAACATGTGTGCACAGCTGCTGGGTGGGTTTTATCCTGGTCTGTCCTTAATTCTTCAACTTTTAGTGGTGTTTAGAGGGAGGACCTCAGCTTGGACCATGGTCAAGAGGTGAATGGGACCTTCGATTTGAAGCCAATTCTGTTGGAAATCTTTGCTAAAGTGCGTCTGCATGTATAAATGCTCGGCTAGACTGTCTGGCCACTGCCCAACACTGATTATCTCTCACCTGCTGGGAACCGCTGAGTGTTGTTGTAATCCAAAGCAGAAGAAGGCAAAGGCACAAAAAACCCCTGGCCTAAACCTCCTTTTGATTTCAGGGTCTCCCTTTGGATCAGGGCCTGCATCGCTTCAGCATTCACTGAGGGTGAACCCGCATCCCACAAACGCGAACGGCATGGGGAAGGGAGTGGGTGTTGTGCGAGCTGTCCTGGCTCTGCTTGCCTTAGGGCCAGCCACCTTCCCAGAGAGCAGGGCTCAAAACGAACATTAAGTTAAGCAGCTGCTGGAGGGCTGAGCAGGGAGCATTTCCATTTGGAGCAGCTCTGGCTGTGGTGATCCCACCAAATAAAACATCTCCAAACTGCAGGTCCCCATGCTGTAATCCCACCAGCTCCAATGGATGCATCCTATGAGACCAAGACTGGGATGTCAGTGGCTCCCCATTAACCCCTTTGGTCCTGGAAGCTGTCTTGCCTGGGCACATTTCTGTCCTGATGACTTCAATTAACACACCATTCAATGAATAAACTGCCAGGATCTGCCTGGGTGCCCTTGGCAAGATGGGAGTTGCGCCTTTGCCAGATGGGCCTGGCACACGCAGCAGCTCATGGGCACTGGCTTTATTAAACATTAATGGCTTTAGCTTCTCTCCAACAGCTAATAGTAAAAGGGATCATTTAAGTTTATTCTGACACAAATGAAGAGATTTAGATTCACTGGGAAGCTGCTCAGTGGTGTTTCTTAAATGCTTAAGGCCTGTCTACCAGCAAGAAGATGCACTGCTTGTAACTTTAAAGCACTGGCACGCAGGTGTTGCGGCAGGGTTGTGCTCACTTGCCATGACCATCTGGTCCCCACTCCCCATCAGCATGGCTGGCCCTGACCAGGCTCCTTCTCCAAGGTGTAGGCGCAGGGTTTGGGGACAGCCCACCCCATCACAGACAGCTTGCTCTATTCCTCCACGGGGTCACTCCTCTTGGCAGGTCCCTGGCTACTTCAAATTGTCTCTCTTCTAACCTGGACTTTTCAATAAAAAACATCCACATGCAACCAAAAATAGTTTGGTTTTCATTAATTTGGTTAATGGCTTGCAAGAGTGGATTGGCTTGCTTAACATTTTACTTTGCTGTGGTTAGAGGGGAAGAAAAAGTTTCTGCTTCCATCAGAAATATTCCTGGGGGCGGGGG